>JAUELA010125335.1:0-15817 GCA_031471845.1 Boltenia villosa | reverse complement strand
AAATATTTATGTGAGAATGTACGTAATTGCGTCTGTACATAATTACGAATGTACATTATGCGTCGCAGTACTGAACATCGTAAAATCGCGCAAATGTCGAAGACGTACTAACGTCAACGGACGCCGATAACTTATATTCATCTCAGCAATGACGCGCAGCGGGATTTGCCGCCGTAAAATCGCATAAACGCCGAAAACACAAAGACCTATGTATGTTAAGTACAGTTAGTACAATTTAAGAAAACATCCGGAATTCCATATCCGGAACTAACTATTCCGGAATACATCCGGAATACCTAACTATTCGGTTATGGCCATCCCTAGTGTACGCACTGAGGAATGAAAGAGCTTCATTCCTCGAAAGCAAAAATAAGAATGTTACTGAATTTTGCGATCCAAAATGGCTCTCTGAACTGGCATTTCTAGTTGATTTAACGTCCCATCTAAACAAACTGAATTTGCAGCTCCAAGGAAAACATCAGCTCGTACATGGGATGTGGAGACATATACTCGAATTCGAAAGGAAATTATTGCTCTGAGAGGGTCAATTGGAAAAAGCAAATTACGCACACTTTACCATACTTCAAGAAAGTAACCCCACAAGCAACATTGAATTTGTTTTTGTGATACAGGAGTTACGAAACGATTGTTCCTCCCGCTTTGCTGACGTTCCTTCTCTTGAAAATGAATTCAGACTGTTTAGTACTCCATTTGATGTCAACGTGGGTACGGTCGCAGAAAATATTCAAATGGAGTTTCTTGAGATGCATTGCAATGAGGAAATGAAATCCATATTCTATTCGAGGGATGTATCATTGCTTGATTTTTATAAAAAGTATCTTCTTAAGGAAATCTCTATCCAAATTTGAGAAACCAAGGAAAATAAATTGATGTTTGAAAGTACTTATGCATGCGAAGAATTATTTTCGAAAATGCACATTACAAAGAACAAGCTGAGAACTCGGATTAGTGATGCCCATTTAGAAAATGTTCTAATCTTGTCTTCATCCAGTGTGTCGCCTGATATCGAAAAGCTATCAAGCTTGATGCAACGACAAGTGTCACATTAAATGTCATTTGTGAAAAAAATTCTTTCATCTCTTAGTAATGCGAAGGCTAAAATTACCACTTCTGATCTGCGTGAAAAGGGATCACCCACCCGTTTGGTTTTTTACTTTCTAAAAATATATGCGGCCCGCCAAGACTTGCAAGCTTTAATTTTGGCCCGCGAGCGACAAAAGGTTGCCGACCCCTGATCTAAATAAATGTACACTACCGATATTCCGTTTCCTTCAGATTTCCGGCTAAATTTTGGAATGCAGTTTCAAATTTCCCAGGTTACCGCTTCACTGTTTTTGGGAGGCGCCGATTGAAAGGGATCTCGTGCATATATACGTCAAGAGCAAGGAACGGTAAACTTTTTTTTGTACATGTAAATACCGTACGTCAAGAGCAGGGAAGCGGTTAAGCAGAAAAAGGTTGAGAACTACTGATATATATAACAAGCCAGGGGACAAAAACCTCAATTATCTGTAAATTTCGAAAATACGGCAGTCCTAAGGTCATGTGATCGCCAGATTATCGGTAGTGTACTGTAATTGAACAAAATATTGCTGATAAGTCTATAGCAAATACGTAAGTGATCAAATCAAATCAAATAGTTCTCACTTCTTCCTTATTTCATTTGCTGCTTCTAAGACCGAAGGTACATCTCCAGTGTCCATCTTGATCAAGTCAATTTTGGCAGATTTATGAGAGAGCAGCAGTGCAGAACGAACGAACTCTCCTTTTCTCATGTTCCGACATAGAATACATATACGAAGAATGAACTGAAGTCTTGTCTCAAGTAAAATTCTTTCCAAAAAACTGAGGCCGATTCCGCTAAAATAGAAAATCAAAATTATCTAAAAAAGAAATGTAAGACCTGATATACAGTAATTTTCCGTGTATAATACCCTAGAACAGGGGTCGGCAACCACCGGTCCGTGAGGAATTTGTTACCGGGCCGCGCAGACCAAGGCTAAATTGCTCCGAAAATTGCCATTTACCAATTAATCGCAATGATGCAAATGATGGTGACCTTAAATGTACGTTTGAGACAACGACTCTACCAATGTTCTGGATGAAAATCAAGCAAGAATACCCTGACCTCGCCATAACAGCCTTAAAAACCAACATCCAACATCCTATCTATGCGAGGCTGGTTTATCTGTGGTGACAGGCCATTGACTACCATAATCCCTAGGTGGGGGCATCTTATTGCGGCAAAACAAGCCCAGATCTCTCACTGAATCAGCGTCACGAGTTGTAATATATTTGCATGCACCAAACATTTGTCATTTTATTGAGTACCGGTCCGCAAAAAAATGCCAGGCTTGAACCGGTCCTCAGTGCGAAAAAGGTTGCCGACCCCTGATATAAGTGATTGAAAAACAAAATTTGCCAAAAAAAAGCACATACTATATCTGTCACTGATTATTTGAATAGCAGGATTAATTTTGCAAATTTTCTTGTCTGTAACCTTTCTGGAATTATTCTAAATGTCCTTTCAGGCCCTGCATTCAGAAGTCAGTTCTTACAAGAACAAACTTGAAACAACTACAAGTATTCTCGACTCGACGAAGCAAAAGCTGTTCCGGAAAGATGAAGAGATGAAAAAGATCAATAAAGAGTTGAAAGTGAGGATTTTTCTAATTTTTTCTTATTCAAATAAGAAATGCAAAATCAGGGGATGAAAATTTCATTTTAAAAAGATTTAACCAGTGAGGAGGGAGGGGCTAAATAGGATAGACTAAATTATATGATGGACACGATGCCAAACTATGCAGTTACATCAGTGTTGAAGCGAAAGCTGGCCATATGGGTATCGAGATCTTAGCCCCCTCTGTCATAATTGTGGGTATCTAGTTACGAACAGAAAGACCTTGAAAGATTCCCCCCTTACAAATTATTTTTCACCAACGCTGTTTGTAGCCTTATGTCTACATTAGCGTCTTGTCAACTTGTTGGCAAACCGACCCTTCGGGTCGGCATACATAACTCATCATTTTTAAAAGATTTCTTCGACCAGTGAGGGGGAGGAATTCAAAAAAAATGATAATAAAAAATGAAAATAAAATAAATAATGAAATAAAAAATTAATCAATAAATGAAAAAAGGGAGGTGGAGGGGTTACATTGGTCTCCCGATTACTTATTTTTGATATATAAGATTATTGAAAAAAATTGACCTGGCACTCAATTACCAAGGATTTTTTATTTTTTACCAGATTATTTTCGTTCCTAAATGTGACCTCAAAATTCATTTTCAACAATTATTAAACTCTTTATTTTATTTCCTTTCTTAGGAAAAAGATGTCAAATTGACTAGTGCTGAGAAATCCACTGCAGTTGGAACGATTAAAACCCAGATACAGATCCAGGCTTTGGAAGCAAAGATAAAGAAAGTTGAAGAAGAAAAGGAACAACTTGAGAAATTTAATCACGATGTAAGAATTGCAGCCAATGTTTCTGTTAATCTAGAATAGCTTACATTAAACTCTAAAAAATTTTATAACTTGAACTCTTGGGGTATTATATATCCATCATCAACCGGAATGTAATGTAAATTGTGGGATCCGTTCCCTCCATCTATTAATCCAGTGCTTCTCAACCTTTTTCAGCCTGCCGCCCACTTTCACTGACATTTTTTTGGGGAGGCTCAAGATATTTTAGCAAAATGACAATGAAAAAAATTAAAATATGTTTGTGAGAAATAAATAAAATATTGACAACACATTCAACTTACTATTAAAATGCTACTCAATAATACTTAACATGCGTTGATAAAAATATTCGCTTTTTGCAATATAACATTTTGGCCTGCTTCGGCCTCGGCCCACCGGTTGAGAAGCGCTGTCTTAAACAATCTTATAGATAGATAGAATTTTAATTTTTCGTCATTATAATAAACAACATTTTAAAAACAGTGATCAGTATAGAAAAATATGTCATGACACTAAAACCAACTGAATAGTTGACATTGCAAATGCAATGTAGTGACAACAATGACTATTATAGCTCCACTGCTATTCATCCGAAGTATGATTCAATTTTAAATGATCAGTCATTGTTCAACGAGTACTTGGAATTCTCTTGGAGTAAAATCGATACAGAAAATGGGATCCAAAAGGTTTAAAAATCATCACAAGATATAATAGTTAAATTCCTTCTCATTACTTATTACATTGGTACCTTTATGTTTAATAATATTTTCAAAAATTCAAAAAAAAATTTCAATGATTCACAATTATTTTTATGACTCAGCACTTTTTCTAATTCAGGAGCTACAGAGAGTGCAAAGTCGATTGGAAGAGCGAGAAATGCAACTCGGAGCTCAGTCGAACATGAGTAAGAGGATGCAAGGTGACTTGAAGGTCGAAGTTCAAACTTTGAAGAAGGAATTGCAGACAGAGTCGACAAAGAACAAAGAACTCAACAATCAAATTATGGTAAGTATGTGGCTTCTTTCAATGAGAGGTCGGAGGTTTGAGGTTTCATGGAAATTCACAAATTCTTGAAACTATTTCTTCATGTAAACACTCGAATAACCGAAATATTGTTACTATGGAAACTCTAAAAATATTTGTTGATCTGCAATTAATTAAGGGCTGTATAAGCGAGCAAATAGTGAAATAACATTCTGGAGCATGTTTTTTTGTGTATTTTAAATCGAGGCTATATCTGAGTGGCCAATATATACTACAAAGATATGTTCTGCTCGACGGTCAAATTGAACATTTATAAAGAAATCGAGTTTGAGAGATTTTTTGCTCCCCTAGCGCCATTTTCATTTTGTGGGGAAAAAATCAAGAGGAAAAAAATTGTAAAAAACGAGCATGATGTCAAACAAACAAAGCCAAATAGTCAAAAATACCTTTACCGGGAGGTCTATTTTTTAAAATAAATTTGTCCCCTTTTCCCCCTGTAATAGTCTTCTTGGTAGCAGAAATATGGTCGTTCCTATTATTATCAGTATGTTTGTATATATTCAATGAAGCCAACATTCAGGCCAATTTATTATCATTATATTTCCAGAGAATGAAATCGAAAATGAACAGTGCGAATGAAAATTTGAAAAGTTCCGAAGAAGAAAAAAAAGTGAAAACGAATTATTATGAGGAACAAATTGCTGTTCTTCAGAAGGAGATATCTTCCAAATGTTCCAAAGTTGTAAGTATATCTATATTCAGTGATGGGATTCATTTAGTTCGCACCGGTTTGTAAGAACCTGTTCTCGGAATTTAATTAATCCCTAGCGCCAGTTGTCAGCTTAAATCAGAGGTTGTCAATCTTTTTTCCCCATGGACACCTTTAACTTAAAACTTATTTTGGTAGACCCCTCATAGATCTGTTACTGGGTTTTGATAGTCAAAAATACGACTAAAACCAGATGTCGGGTGGAGCCAACCACATATTCAAGACGAACACTAGCTATATTTCCAAACCTTTGCGCGCAAATCGGACCAGCCAGCATGAACCTATTCTCAAAATTTTTGAATCCCACCACTGTCTATATCCATTCAGTTTGTGAATTCAATCCAATACAAAGTTTCTAGATTATCCTATTTTTTGTAGAAGTTAGAGCCGTTAAATGCTCAATGCTTTATCTTAGCTGTTGAACACGTTAGTTAACCGTTAATTAATTTAGAACAATACAATAAAAAATGAATTATTTGGCTCGGAAGTAGTATCCAAATAAATGTCACAATTAAAATTTCCACTTTTAAAAGTATAAAATGAAAGGTTGACTGGCAAGACATTTTAAGTTTTTGATGCATCAAATTTTCAAGATGAATAACCAACAGATACCGTAATGATTTTAAAAGTATTTCCGTTCCAGTAAAATATTTTCACCTCTGTTGAATTTATTTTGGAAAAAGAAAATCGCTAGTAAAGTAAAACCAATTTGATATTCCCGTATTTAGGATGACTTGCAGAAACAACTGATGGAAGCCCACGATGCAAATGGCAGCGAAATGCAAGAACTCAGTGATAAAGTGATTCTGCTGAAAAAAGAGAAGAGAGCCACGCAGAATAGAATAGTGGAGTTAACCGTAAGTTACTTTGAATAAAAAATTGTGACTTTAAAATAAGTGATTATGTTTTGTGGCTTTAAGACATAAAGTGTGTTTTTTTAGGAATCAAACTTTCCACATCTTAACTTTCCACTTAATTTTGATTCCAATCCTTTCCCTTTTGATACCCAATTCCCATAAGCTTGTTAATAATGAGAATCGAAATGACCGTTGGAGATTCAGGAACAATATAATTAGTCATTATAAAATGGCTTATTGCCTGTTTATTTAGTTGGCTGGGGGTTGGCTGACAATAACAACCGTCCGTATGTTCTTTTGCCAATCCTGTGCCAAATTTTATTTTCTTCATTTTTTGTTACATACCTTGCATTTTTTTTCTCTGATTGTTTGTAATCTATCTTGTGGCAAAAATTAAATATCCATCTATCTGTCTAGTTGCTTTAATATCTTCACATAGTAGGATTTTTTATAATTAAACTTTTCACTTATTTATTCTACCTTGACTCTGACTTCCCATCCTGCATCATTTCATTCATGTAAATACTATCGCTAACTTCGATGATAAATGTTTCACAGGAAGAATTGGAAAGAACAAAATTGACTAAATCGAAGGACATCGAGATTGCAGATGGAAAGTATAAACAGGTTTGAAATATTACTAAATTACAATGCGCGCTCTCCTTTTCCCCCAAAAAATGAAATGAAATTGTATGAAACTTGGACAATTCCAAGATGAGAGTTTGAAATTACTGAATGTTGGCACTTGCTGCTGGCCGTTGGTGAAGCCGTCAGCTAGTCATCTATTCTCAGTGAGGTTTAGGGTTCGAATCAGAGGCGAACACTTTGAAAAATATTGGGGTAGCGAAATGATTTCATGGGAAATTTCCGCACACTACCCGAAAAGCCCGTCTTCACACAATCCGAACAGTGCGTCATTTGCAATGCATCAATTGGTCAATTGATCGAATTACATTTTGCTTTCATTTAGTAAATATTGCAACACTATCAATTACTGAACTCCACTGTGCAGTGTGCATACAATGTATATACTGCAGCAGCCAGTGAAATTCGTGCTGAATGCATGCAGTTCAGATGATTAGTCAGTGCCTGAAATGCACGTGTTGTAGTTCATACACAATTTGGCGATTCTCTCGACGTGCTTAGAGCAACGTTTCGCGTAACGTTCAAAACAAGTCCAATTTTTGGGGTAGCGACCGCTACCTCTCGCTGCCCCCAGTGTCCGCCCCTGGTTCGAATCCCAACTTCAACTGTATAAATTTCTTCAGTACTACAGCACATGCACTGCAAGCTTGATTATTTCATTTTTATATGTTCACCCTGATCCTTGATGTGAGTAAGTGACTGGGGATGCTGAACTACTCGCTGGTGCAGGTGTTTCCACATGGCCTTGGTTATTTAAGGCTTTCCTTCGCAATCAAGTTCAGCATGTTTGCGTCATGCTTCCATGTATAAGCCCATTAAGACTTACCTATGAATTGAGTGTGAATATGATATATTGAAAAAATTTATTAAATGTACAAAACATCTTCGTTTTATTAAAAAAGTCAACGACAGGTTTTTAAATAATTCTTTTAAAATCATTTTTCAACCACTTGAAAAACAATAAAATTTAAATTTTTACAGGAGATTGAAAAATTGAAGAGAGAATTTAAAGAAAAAGAAAAACACTCCGCTGCTCAATCATGCGTGACTCGGAAAGTACAAGATGACATAAAACGACAACTGGAAGCTGGGAAAGTGGAGCTAGAGAGCGAGAAGCTTGAGAATAACGATTTGAACAAGGAAATAAAGGTTAAATTCTTGCTGACAGACAAATAAATCGAAGATTATGTAAATATTCAAATATTCACTAATTCATAGAACTCTTAAGGACCGTATAAACTAGGAAATAATACTCCGGATCGTGTGTTTTTTTGTAGTATATTTCAAATCGAGAGAAATCAAATTTTATTCCATTATTAATTAATTCCAATAAAACAAACAATCGTGTTTGCATGTATTAAATAGGCCTAACGGCATTAATATTAGTTTAAAAATCCAGAAAAATATTTGAACTGTAACAAAATGGTTGTATCCTTGCAATTGCGTAGCTGATAATTATTACTTTTATGTGTTCTGTTCGACAGTCAAATTGATATGACTTCAAAAATCAAAGTATAATTCATATTATTATTAAGACAGGAGTCGGACCTTGTAGAATTCTAGTAGTTAAAGGCTTGGTTTACCGACTTCACAGCCCTGCTCTCAACATCATTAAGATAATACAAACATAGATTTTTAATAGCTTTGAAGCTGATAAACCTTATTGTTTTGAGTCATAAAATGACCAGTGACAATTTCATCCTCCATTTTCGAGAGGATTATACTTACTCAGTGTAGTGAAGTTTCATTTTAGCTGCTGCTTTGTAGATGATCATTTCATATCTCTTGAAAGCTTCTCTAATATTATTCTGTTTTTATTTATTTAAACATTGTTGAATTCACGTAAAATCTTTTCCGCAATTACCAAACTTCCTTTTAAAATTCACATATCCAGCGTTTCGACTTGCGTTTGAGGAACATTCAGGAATCAGTCAAGAACTCAGATGATGACAAACATCTCAAGTTAAAACTTTCAGAAGAGCAAGTCTCTGCCTTGCAACAGGAGATCTCCATTAAGAACAATAAATTGGTGAGTTTTTTGATTATTGATACTAGGGATGGGCATTTTCGAATCTTAAAAGATTCGAATCAAATCAGACCTAACAAAAAATGGGACATTTCACTTTATCGGTCACAAAAGGGCAAATCAGGCTTTATTCTTATTTGAGTACACTGAGAAATAAATAACTACTACTTTTTTAAAATATGCCCTCTAGAATCGTCTCCCATAAGGCAGAAAATTGTGAACGAGATTTCTTTTCTCTCTAGTTAAAGGTTTTATTTTTTCCCTCTGTAGCTACATAAATCTAAGAATTTGGCAATGTATGAATTTTAATTTGAAACTATCTTTTGCTACATCATTCCATATTTCTCAGATTATAAAATAAAATATAAGTACAGTAGCACATAAAACGATAGTATGAAAAGTGAAAATATGAGAATTTTGGTAAAAACTGGCTGATATTTATATAGAACTAAAAAGCATTTTGGGTTTTTGGTGCAACATCACAATTGAGAAATCCACTAGAAAAACAATATTTTTACTACCAAATGTCATTTGATAATTTTTTTATTTTCCCCCGGCTTAATATTAATATCAAAATATGATATTGATATGATCAACATGGATAATATTTTTTAACAACGATGATGGTGCACATACCGTAAGTTGAATAAAAGAAAAATTGTCGAATCACGTTTTCCAACTCGAACCGCTTTCAATCGGATTAGGAGATCCGATTCCAAGTGCTCATCCCTAATTGACACTGATTATTAGTCGATTTTCGACTCCATCAATTTCATTTTCATGATAAATTAGACATTTCTTGAAATGAATTTTTGCACATTTGTTATCCATTGAAGCATGAACTTCAGCGACAGCTGCTTGATGCACAAGAGATGAACGGCAATGATATGGAAGAACTTACAGAGAAACTCGCTACAGCGAAACGAGAGAAGAGAATTGCGCAGAACAAAGTGTCAGAGTTGCAGGTACAATAGTTTAGGAGAATTGAAATTATGTTTTTTTGTTTTTAATTCCCTGGTTAATTAAGTTATAGAGCATGGGTGGGCAAACTTTTTTTTTCTCCGTGGCCGCATGGAGCATCTGTGAATCTCTCGTGGGCCACATGCAACAAAAACTAAATTTACTAAATGTTATTTCCACACAAAAAGGTAATTATTATTCATGCAAATGTGTTTGTGTTTGCAACATGGCTGCGAAATATCATTGTCGTCTAGTTAAACGCGTTTTTCTGTGCGAAAATCTCTAGACCACTCAAATTGACATCATTGCCTTGCAAGGAAGTTCAGGAGCTGCACAATAACACCTCGGGCCGCATGTGGTCCGCAGGCCGTAGTTTGCCACCCCTGTCATTGAGACTGTACTGTTGTGTGGTGGTACTCCACAGTCGTTTCATAGTTGGTAGTACCACAATCATAGCAAGAAGAGAATTCACTGGGGGAGCTAAAGAGTAATCATATCGGTCATGCATTCAGATGCAACTGCCATGCTGTGGAAGTGTAGTTTGAGTCTCATTCTTTGGACTATAATATTGGGAACTTAAAGCTGCTTCTAGTGTAAAAAATTGTTGTAATATTGGGTAAAAAGTGGCCCAACTTGATCCCCTAACTATGGTCATGGACAGTAACACCCTCTTTTCCTTTGGGAAGACTTTGAATGTTATAGGGAGACGCTGCGGGAAAAGGTTATATATATCTTGGGGCTAAAAAAAAACATTCAATGAAAAGTGGAAACCCATGACCTGGCAAAATTTAAACCTAACATCTTGCAGCAAATTAAATCTGGTGACTCATGATTTACCCAATTCACTATTTATTCTTACATAATCCATTTCCGAAACACAGGAAGAAATTAACAACACTGAAAGACAGAAATCAAAATCCGAGCTGAATTGCAGAACATACAAGGAAAAATATGACAGTTCTACCATGAAGTTGACCGAGGCTGAGAAGAAAATGAAAATCATGGAAAATGAGGTGAAAAGGAATTTTGAGCAAACGTGCTGGTAGTGGTACCCCTTTTCATTGTCTCCGTAGATGACAGTTTGACTAAGGCCAGTGCTTCTCAACCTTTTTCAACTCACGGCCCACTTTTACTGACTCCAAGATATTATTGTACCCACAATAAGATATTGTGGCAAAGTGTCAATGAAAAAAATAAAATCTAATTGTGAGAAAGAACTAAGATATTAACAACACATTCAATTTACTGTTGAAATGCTACTCAATAAAAGTATTCGCTTTTTGTACTGTAACGCGGCCCATCGGTTGAGAAGCGCGGACTTAGTGACCTTACGGTGTTCCCACTGCCTCCTAATTAACACCTGTCATAAAAATATCTATATTATATTTTATACTGTTTAAATTTGTCTTCTCTTTTTGCGTTTTTTGTATGAATCTGTTTTATTATTATTCTCTCCGTGTTTGTTGTCATTGTTATTCCATGGTGGATGGGAATAAACTCTCTCTCTCTCTCTCTCTCTCTCTCCCAGATTACTCAACTTGAGGGTGATCTGACAGCTCAAGAGTCTGATAAAGATGCAACGGTTGATCAACTCAGAAAACAATTGGATCAGAAAGAAAGAAAATGTCTTGAGAATGAAAAGAAGGTAAATTTGGAAACTTGAGTTATGTCTTTTGAATGTTCTTGATAAAACTTCAATGTTGCAAAGCTCTGGAGTCCGTATTGTATTTTTCCAACTTCCATCCAGTTAGATCCGGCTCCAATCGAAGGTGACGAACTAATAATAGATGCTCTGATAAGAGATTTCTGCAAAATGAATCTGATTGTTTGAAAAAAAAAAATAGATTACTTTTTGAAAACAAATTTCGAATTTTTGATTTTTTTGCAAAAATTGGGAATGGTGAAATACACATTGTATTGTCTGTTATTTTTTGAGGAACAATAAACATTAATGGTTATAACTGATAATATTATTCCTACTCAATGGGAGGGGGGGTTCTGTCTGCAACTCAGTAGCTAGTAATAGTATAGCAATTCGAGGGGGTGTCATGACCCCTGAAAAACCCTCTGCAACCCCAGGGTTGAGAACCACTGGACTATGGTATCTGACTTCAGCAATTATCATGGTCAGTAATGTCTGGATTGCACTCGTCTTCCAGATATCAGAACTCCAAACTGACCTTACAACGAAAGAGTCGAATAAACATGAAATGATTGGCAGACTGAGAAAAGAGCTGGAACAGAAAGAGAAAAGATGTCTTGATAGTGAAAAGAAAGTAAGAACAATTTCTGGGTTTCCAGATTCTTCTTTCAATTTCAGAGCTTATTCTGCATATTTCTTGATTTCATGCTGATCCTTGGCTGAAGACCTGTATAAATGAGCAAATTAAAAAAATAACACTCCAGAGCGTGTCGTTGTTTCTAGTGTATTTTAAATCGAGAGTAGTCTCTCCAACGACTATTTTGTCAAGATATTTTTTGCTCCCCCAACAAAAATACTCTTTGGGAGATGAGGACAAGAGGAAAAAATTCTAAAAATCGAGCGTGTTTTTTTCTAGTGTATTTTAAAGCGAGAGTAATCGAATGTTACATCTGGGTGTCTAACATATACTACATAGATGTGTTCTGCTCGACGGTCAAATTGAAATGACTCCGTTTATAAAGAAAGTGAGCTTGCTCTTTTTTCTGTAAAAATGTTGATTTTGTTCCAGATATCTCAACTGCAGAGTGAGCTCACAAGTAGAGTATCTGACAAGGATACTATCGTGGTTCAACTCAGACTACAATTGGAAGAGAAAAATGAAAAGTATTTTGAGATTGAAAGAAAGGTAAAGTCTCTGTACAACCAAAGTATATAGCAAAATTTTCTACATACCTAGACCAGGGCGTTCCAACTACGTGTGGACCACCAAGTGATTTTAATGGCCCGTTAGCGCTTATAATAATATATTGTATTTTTTCCAGAAAAAAATGGGCAACTTCGACATTTTTAAAAATAATACTGCAGTATAAAGAGCTAATGCGACTGATATGAACATATTAAAGCTAAAAACTTCTTAAAATAAAAAACCAGAAATGGGAAATGAAACATAGAAATCCGTATTGAGAAGCGAGAAATTTTGAAATTAGTATTAGTGCCGTTAGGTCTATTTAATACATGCAAACACGATTGATTGTTTCATTGGAATTATTAACCAGCAACAACCAGCAAGATAGATGCATTCGATTTCTCTCGATTTGAAATATAGTAGGAAAAAAACATCCGACCCGGAGTGTTATTTCGTTATTGTGCTATTTCCTTGTTTATACCCGCCTTTATGTATGAATAAATTCGAAGCCCCTGAAACTAATGATTGTAAGAATGACAGTATTGGTTGAAAAAGTGACACCAATCATGGAAAATAAAATATAAAAGTAAGATACAAAATTTAGTTAACATTTGTGACCCGGGACTAGTATGTTTTTTTGCTGAAGTGACCTGCAATGTCAAAGAGGTTGGACCACCCTGACCTAGACCAGTGGTTCTCAACCTTTCATGGTCCGTGGCCCCCCTACCGAGATCCTTAACACCTCCGTGGCCCCCTGACGTCAAAAAAATGCAAGCCGCAATGGCGTTATCTGGCACGAAAGAGGTAAACGAGCCTGCTCGTGGCCCCCGGCAAAGGTCTCGTGGCCCCCGGTTGAGAACCACTGACCTAGACTATTATTAAAATCACTACAAATGAAATGATTTGTCAATTTACTGTACACTAATTTTTGTTTACCGGAAAAATTCTCCACATGGCTCCAAACTGGTCTTTCAGAGTCAATTTTGAAAGTGCTAGCTAAAAAATTAATTCAATGTTAACACCTAATTGTAACTAAAACTTGAACTATTGAACGGAAGGTTCTGGAATATCTTTTAATAAAATTGGAATAAGTTTCAAAACATCTTCATTGCAAAATCAAATTTTCCATTTTTTTTACCTAAATTGCATAACATTTGTTCTCATTGTTCATGCTCTCATTTCACTCCAGCTTCAAGATGCTGAAAAGAAGAAGGATGAAGACGTAGATAGGTTGAGGGATGATTTGGAACAAGCTGGAGAAGAGATAGAAGAACTGAAGGTAATACAAAGTAAAAATTCAAAAATAAAAATAAAGTGTCGAAATTTTGATGAATCGTTTTATTTGTTAATTTCTGTGCTGCATATTTCCTTTCCGCAGGAAGAGAAATGCATAATCGAGGAAAAATTCAACGTTCTTCGCGAGAATTGTTCTGTCATCGAGACAATGGAAGAACAGTTGGAAGATTATCATGAGAGATGCAAGATATTGCAGGTTTGTTATTTGACATCTCAAACTAGAAACTTGCATTGATAGTAATTTTGTTTATTTTAATTACTTGAAATATGCTATTATGCTTTAATATCTAAGCTGTAAAATATCTTCCACTATTATTTGCACAAAATTATGGTTCCGTGATAAAAAATAAGGGGTTCTACAGAATCTACAGGATACAAAGTAACATGAAAATTAATTATTTAAAAAATATACTTTGCTCGAAGGAATAGAAATCACAAGCGAATCTACATAAATTATACTTTGTCAATTGAATTTTCACAATTATTTCTTGATTTAACCTAACCCACAATTTATGGTACTTTATGTTTTTCAATATAGGTTGGGTTATATATTTTTAAATAATGTTGTAGGGTTCTGCGGCAAAATTAGTTTGGGAACCACTGCTCAGGTTTTTAAAGAATATAATTCTGAACTTTCCATGTGAAAATTCTGCTTCTAGTTTAAACAACTTGTTTGACTTGTTTCTATTTTTATGTCAGGAAAAGAATTCTTCCTTGATCGAGCAGTTAGCTGTGACGACTCGTGAACGGGGAGTGGCAAATCGGAAAGCTGATAAATACGAAGAAGAGATGAAGGAAACTGAAGATAAGATAAAGCAGTCAGAGCAGGTTCATTCCAATTTCCACATATGAGATATTTTACTATTAATACTACAAATATTTCAACGTCGGTAACAGCATAACTAAGTAAATTTTTGGCTGAGGTGTTCGCTGAGTTGTCTAGATGGTTCTAGGACAACTGCCCCCCCAGATAATTGACTCTCTATATCCTATTGAATAAAAATTAGGTAAAACCTAAAAGAGACTAGTCCTAACTAAGGCTGTCAAATGGTCAACGGTTAATCTGAGCTGTTGAACTCGTTAGTTAACCATCATAAAATTTTAACCAATTTAACCGATGCTAATTTAAAATGCTAAGGCACATTACATAATGATTAATTGTGACCTTAATGTACTGCCGTTGCGTGTCCCCGTATCAACGTTAAATATCTTGGAAAACTCGTCATTAACTAATTAACATTAATTAACTTCAACACTTGAAAATTGTTTCGTTTTGTCAATTATGAACTATACAATAAAAATTTGGCTTGATCCGAAGTAATATCCAAATGAATATCACCATTAGAAGTTTAAAATTACCTTTTGACTGGTAATATATCTGTGGTTAGTTTTTAATCCTAGGATTGCCACACATTCAAAAAATACTTTTTTGATGTTAATAACAAATTTTGGGAAGATCTATCTGGTAACAATACCAAGGCATCTAGAAGCTGTATACTGACTAATTTTCTTACATGATCTATCAGTTTCTAATTCTATTAACATGGAAATAATCAATTCTAATACAGACCATTGAAATGCTGAAGCAGACTTGCGTTATGATGGAAGAACAAATTGAAGATTTAGAGAAATTCAATAATAAACTACTGGAGAACCAGCAAGAATTGAGTGATGAGAGGTAGATATATTTGATTATAAAGCCTGTATAAACGTTCTATTTAAACTATTTGGTTTTGTTTGTTTAACAAAAATAACGTGCTCGATTTTTACAATTTTTTCCTCATCTTTTATCCTCATCTCCCACTACTAGCACTACCCCAGGGGTCGGGAACCTGGCGAGCCGCATGCGGCTCTTTGAGCTCTCTCATGTGGCTCTTGGATTCTTAAATATTTTTATTTAAAAATGTGTAAATTAAATTGAAGATATTCTTGAAAATTGATTCATTTTTTAATTACACGACATCTACG
>JAUELA010125224.1:0-15823 GCA_031471845.1 Boltenia villosa | reverse complement strand
TTTTGCGATCAAACTACAGGTGAGTCAATTTATATTTGTCTTTTTCTACCAAGTATTCTCCAAGGCCAAAATCCAACGCTTAGGTATGTCGTAATGCACCAAATCACCAGTGTTGAAGATAATAGATGACAAGTTTCAGTGAAACCTTGCTTGATTACTATCTAAAATCCATTTCACGCCGACTGCTCTAATGCAGCGCTAAATCAATGATTTATTAAACAACATTCAAGAATGTGCAACATCTTGATTACTGCAGTGCAGTGATTGCTGCAGATGTTAGTAAATATTATACAATATTTACATCGATAGCGTTGCAAGGTATTGCATCACATTGAGTCCTTAGGAGTAAAAAGTGCGAATCTATACTATTCCTCAACAACGCCATTCCCAAACAACTATAATTTAACGGGCCATATAACCAGGTAATATATAATTTTTGACAACTTCAATTACAACTTCATATTTTTCGAACACTATCGACAAACAAAGCACAAAGCTACGAACAACGTCAAAACTTTTTCGAGGTTGACTGTACCTATCTTGTCCAATTTTCGATCAACTATATGTGTATTTAGAAATCGTGTATAAATTTTACCAGTAGTAACTTGAAAAGCACTCCTTGTCTGTCTACCTACCAGTAGGCCGCTACCAAATATGTTTGTCAAAGTGTCAAAGTATATTTCAGCTATTACAGTGAACTTGCTGTTATGTGTCGTGATCATTTGTAATTACTTTCTGAGTGGGTAAGTTGAGTTGTAATCTTTGAAATTTGAACTTATTCGACCGATCTGAAATATCAGAATATGAATATCAAAAGTCAAATATTTAAACAAGATACTCAGCCGGCGTGATATTAGAAGCTGCTTAAACATTGTCTTTTATAAGCGAAATAAAACTAAATCTTTCCGTGATAAATTTTTTGAAATTTCATATTTATATCCATAATTGAAGTATATACTATTAACACGAGCCAGCTCTGGATGTCTGACATGAATTATTCAACAGTTATACGTACAATTGTGCATAAAATGAGATGAAAATGATGAATAATGACGAGCTGAATATAAATGTCACGAGTCGTCGGTTTAATACTCATTTTGACGCTCATTGATGCCCCTTTCACATTACAGTATATCTACGGTAACATTGACGAAGAATTTCTTATTTACAAAGTAAAACTACGCAAATACTGATTTGTAAATTAGAACTACCGTCGTGCTTATTTACTTTGCTAAATATACAATTCTTCCGCCAGCCTTCCTTCCGTAATGTGAAAGGGGCATTAGTCCCTTCGCTTCATTCAATGTTTGATATGAGTTGCTGTTGACCATTTTTCAAGTTTGGGTCATTCAAGTGTCATATTAAGGAAAACATTTTCAGATTGCTGTGTCATAAACATGGCGAGAAGATGATTTAACGAGAATTTGTTGGAACGTCAAATTCAAATGAACTTCACCTCTGGTAGAAACATATATAATCCCACAAGCCTTTACAGCAGGGGTTCCCAACCTTTCTTGTGCTCCGCACCCCTAAAAAATTATTATGCCCTCGCATCCCTAAAAAATAACATTTTTTTAAAGATAAAGAAGATGAGTTTTTTAAATAGTTTTTTAATATATGATACGAAAAAAAATGAAATGTTAACTCTATCTCGCAACCCCCCTTGGAAATGCTGAGGTCATCAGATAATTTGACTGTAGATTCGCATACGTAGTGGTATATGTTCTGTACTTCATCGACAAGTATAGTTCATTGAGTTAATTTTTTGTATATTTCAGATATTCTGCGCATTCGGCAAAGTCATTGCTCTCCTTGGAATATCTGTAGCTGGATTCATCCAGCTCATGAAGGACAGCACCGTGGCGAGAAATAATTTCCTACCGGAAATAAATGACGTCACAAACTCCAGTTCATCTATTATAGAGATTGGGTGAGTGTAGCTTCTTAATCTGCCAATGTGCGAAGAGGATAATCCGCTTATAGGCAGTGATTCTTAAAGCGGGCTCGCTGGGGGAGGAATTACACATTTGAGGGAAAGAATATGGAGGCTGTGAAAGGGAGCACTATGATCACTCTTTTTACTCCTTTAGATAATGGATTACCAACAGATGCCAGAGACTTCATTATAACATACTTGTGTTGTGTCCAATGTGTTTTAGTCATATCAATGAAATGTTTAATAAAAGGGTGGGATGTCAAAATCTGCGACAGTGAGATAACCTTTGAAATGATCCTCGGTTTCTGGTGTATTTTCTCTGCGGGGAGGCGAGTTAAATCAGTCATATTATGATATTTTCATTGCAGGTACCATGAATTCGCAATTATATCAAACAGTGTTGGCATCTCGGGACTGAGTTTGGCTCTTTATCAAGGTCTTTGGGCGTACGATGGATTTGAAGCTATAACTCTTGTCACAGAAGAAGTGAAGAATCCCACACGTGTACTACCAACCATCATGTACATATCCGTCCCTATTGTTACTATCTTATATTTGATAGTCAATGTGGCCTATTTTGCAGGTAAGAGGAATAATATAGAGCAACAATATATAAAGCTTTTAAAATGGATTGTCCTCAGCAATATCAGCAGTAGTAATTTATTATTCACACAGCCTAAGCATGTAAAAAGGGGAAAAAATAATTAGAAAATATGTTGTGAAGGAACAGCGAGGGACCATGGTGGGGTCATCTAGTGATTCCCAACCTTTTTCAGTTCGCGACCCACTTTTATTGCCATTTTGTTTGTGCGACCTATAATGAGATATTAATATATGAGAAATGAAACAATGTATCCAATGCAATTTACTATTAATGCGAAACTTGAGCTTGCGTATTGGATATTATCAGATCAAGTCGAGGCTTGGTAGGAGACAAGCTCACACGCAACGTAGCATTAATGGTGTCCGTTTTCACGCTGTTCCGAGCCTTCGATTTAGTTACAGCTACAGTTGTTAACGCGACACAACGCATAATTCTAATTGTTACATATTTGTTACATTGTTGCAGATTTATGACGTATAGATAATGCAACAATTTCCCGATCTAATCGAAAACTGTAACATTTAGAAATGCTTCGCGACATACCTGAAATAGCTTCGCGACCCACTGGTTGGGAAGCTCTGATCTAGTCAGCTGTTCCTAACATCCTATCATCTGATCTCTGTTGAGCTAAACAATTCAATCTGTTAAAATTTAAAAAACTGACTCTGGTGAAGATATAAACTTCTAAAAAGTAAGGACGGTGTCGGAAATTCGAAATTAATCTGAATATTTGCTGATAAAAATATTTTCTATCAAACCCTTGAAACTCTTTAGGGGTATCAGATCCCATGAAAGTAGAGCTAAACCACGTTTTGAAACATTCCTCGATCTACTTGAAACCTTGTTTCTAAATATTTAATGTTTATTAATAGAATAAGGTCTCGTACACGGGTGTTACGTTCGAATATGTCGCCACACCATTTTGATTTGATATATCTTTTAGTATTGACACCAGAAGAGATGCTTTCGTCACAAGCTGTCGCTGTAACATTTGGACAACGCATCCACCCCTTCATGGCGTATTTGATGACGTTGTCAGTGTGTACGTCACTGGTCGGATCAATCAACGGCAACTTCTTGGCGATCGCTAGGATTCCGTTCGTGGCAGGAAGACTGGGACATATGCCAGAGGTAATTGTGATGTATGTTGTATATCTTATGTATTATGACGTAATGATAAGATGCCACTAGAGGCAGTAATGACCCACTATGAGGCTAAGGCTGGTATGCTGTTTATTCTGTATTGTAATAAGTGTCTTGTGCCATGTATCTCATGTTATCAAACGGAATATTATGTGTCAGTAACACATACATTACAGTAATCTCGCCTAACTCCACATTGCTAATAGGAATAATCTGGTAGCTGTGACTTAGCAGATCTTTCTTCTTCGAGTAACTTTAATTAAGGCCTTATTAAGCATGGCCGACCCCTAGGCTTTTAGTTACTTCGAGACCCTCTCTAATACTTCAATCTTTCATCTCCTCAGCTGGTACCTACCCCTGTATTCATTTTGCGGATCTCCTGAAGAATTCTACTCACAGTTTTTAGCCTAATGGATAATACTGTCATGGCCTTAATGCCAATGGAGATTCATAAACATGACATTTAGTCCAAGTACAATAGCCATTTTCACACCGTGTTACGGATTTTTAAAATGTTTATGTTTGAAACAATGGGTAGAATATGATAGCATTTTCCTTCTTCGACTCAATTTGAAGGAAACCTTTGACATCAATATATGTTTGTAAATGTGATAACTTACACTTCATATCTACATTCAGTTCCTCTCCATGGCTCACGTGAAGCACTTGTCCCCGCTACCAGCAATACTGTTGAGCATGGGATTGGGCGTGGTCATGCTGTATCCTAGCAACTTCGATCTTCTCGTTACAGCGAGTTTGTTCACCAACTGGGGATTTCGTGGTCTTACGTTCGCTGGGTTGCTGCATTTGCGAAGAAAGAGAAAGGACTTGCCAAGGCCCTATAAGGTAATTTGAATTTCACGCTGACCCTGCTTGATACTATGCCTTGGCTCGTGCATTAAACGGGATATATACGTGGGTTAGATAGGGTACAATACCCACAAGCAGAGCCGGATTATAATTGAAACAAATGTAGCAAATACTACGGGCCCCGCAATTTTGGGGGCTCCGCACTGAATGATTATAAGCACAAGTTAATGAAAAAAAACGGTAATATTAATTCTTCCAAATTGGTTGGTTACTTTACAATTTAATGGTAATTATTAAGATCCTACTGAATGAAGTTACTTATTTGCTAAACAAAACTTCCGCGGCTTCGGTGCGCATTGTCCTGCCCCTCCTATGAAGTATAAGAAAGATAAATTTCACCACAAAATTTCACTCAAAAGGGTGAGGACACGTTACCGAACGACACTATTAGCGTCATTATATATGACGTCATTAAATTGGAGCCCTCTCGCACCTTATGCTACGAGCCCCGCACCGTGTTAATCCGCCACTGCCCATAAGAAGGCTATACTCCATATTTTATCCATGTTACTTTCCAATTTTTCTTGACAGGTATACACTATCACTGCCCTAACTGCGATATGCATCTCTTTATACCTGGTGGCCGTCCCTCTTATATTTCAACCAGAAGCACTTTACCTATTAACAGTTATATTAATCGTCGTATTTTCCTTCGCCTACTTATTGGTTGCGTATGACAAGGTTAAGATGACAGGTATTGGAACAGTTGGTATTTTTATTCAGAAGTTATTTCAAGTTGCCCCAACGTCACATTCTAAACACTCGCCATGATAGCCTTGCACGCTAGCCTCGTGTTCCAGTGGTACGATTGACGAAATTTTGCATGCTGTACGACCGAAGGAGTGAGGATGAAACCAAGATGGGAATGTACTAGAGAGCTGCGTACTTTAAAAGAACGTTAGAAAAACCAGCAAATATGTGCGCGTGCATCATACCCACACTGCACGCCGTTTATCATGCAAAATATGCAAACTTCTATTTCGCGCGATTTTTTTACTGAAATACAAATTGAAGTACCTCAAAGTGAAGTAAAATAAATTACACTTTATATTATTTAGTTATGCATTCTGAAGGTACTTAAAATGTTATGAAACAAATTGTGCTTTGTTTGTTAATATTTGTTGCTTGTATATATAGTTATCTGTTGCGGACATTGGCATCTACAACTTTGAAGAGTTTTCAATAAGTATAAATATTGCCCTTTTTTACTAACCTTCTGATTTTCATTGCTTGTTCACCCTTGAGCCTTCACGTGAGTTAGTGACTGGGGACGCTGAACTCATCGCCTGTACAGAGCGGTTTAACGTGACCTTGGTCAAGGCTTTCCTCCGCTATCAAAGTTCAGCATGCTCGTAAGCCGGCGAATCATGCGTCATGTATGAGCCCGATACGGCGTTCCGGTTAATCGATGGTTAATGTTTCCTCCGAATGAAAACCTTACTCATGTTTCCATGTTTTAACCTGTGAACCGAGTCCCCATGAACGTACCTAATGTGATATGATGGGGTGCGAAATGTGAACCTAAATTTCTAAATGAGATCGAATCCTGATTCTCACTGTGAAAAACGACGAGTACACTTTAGTTTGAATCCAGTAATATTATAAAGATATATTTATTATATTATATGCTATAAATATATAAACTCATCATTTACTTGTAGAATAAGCAAAAGTAGAACGACTCGTAATATTGTTTGCGATACTGTTTCTTAAATTCATATTTAGATAGCAATCTATTCTTATATCTTGATATTCGTACAATTTTTTGCCAATTTTGCTTGTGCAATCACGAAAATGTACTTGATGCGATACATAAAGATCTATGGATCTCATATTTCATATGAACAATATTATTTTTAATTTTATAAATGTATAAATTACATATTTAGCTGTCAATTATCTTATCACGTTATTGAAATTGTGTCAATAAATTTCATTTTGAGCTGAAAATAGTTCGGAGAAACAAGATGGCGGCGGATATAGTTTGTAATAGGACCTTGCACGCTCATGGAATTTTCTGAGGGAACTCCCAATTCGTCCGCATTGAAAAGTTCTACTAGACCAGAAGCTACTCCATCTAAAGGAATATACATTGCGTTAAAATCAGAGGTAATATCATTCCAAAATGATGCAAAGGGAAAAGAACGTACGTCTCATACCATCCCTAATCCTCTTTTACCAACAAAGTTAGCAACATATGCTTCCGGATACCACACGAATGGTACCTGTTTGGTAAATATAGAAGATAGATGCACATCCTCCGAACGAAGGAGGGGCGCTAGCGCTCCTAAGCTGTAAATTGCATGGTTGCTCACGGAACTCTATACTGCACCCATTGAAAGAGAGGAGGGGATGCTCTTCCATAGAGTTCGTGACAGCATCAGACTCAGACATACCTAAGCGACATCACTGGAGTTCGTACAGGGACCCGACAACCTGTATCTGAACCAGAAAGCAGTAGCAAATGCAGTTAGTCAGATGTTGAATATCTGCAATGGTGATAGCACTACATGCGTATACTGGACAAAGCGCGAGTGAAAAAATCTTAATATTATATCCAAATCTAGAAGCTTAACTACCAAACTCACCAGTACTGTTTGATAGTTTTTGACCTCGACGGAATTATTCTTGGTTGTTTGGTACAGCGAGAGATTGTTTGGGCGATGTAAAACAATGTTTGATCCACTACAGTATTCAAGGGATTCTTGATTTTTTTTGCTACCAACAAAGTTAACCTTTAAAATAATCATAGATGTGAATACTTTTTGCCCGACGATGATGTGCTGGGTAGCTTTCTTCACCTGATTACGTTTTTGACGCACTCCGTCACAATATTGCTGATTTACGTTAAAGCAGGGCCTATACCTTAAAACTTTACAAAGTAAAACAAATATCAATGAAATGGGATAGTTCTAAGGCTAAGTCAACTCCACTTTGATTTTTATTGAGGCCGGTTAATGTATAACCTAGGTGACACGTAAGCTATTATGACTCGGTGGACTTGGTTGTTAGTTGTACTTGGCTGTTAGCTGTACATAGTTTGGGTTTATTGTTGTAGATTTCTTAATTGTATTCTCGGTTGATAGATGTAGTTTGTATTAGCTCAGGCAGAATCTGCCCAATTGATTCATGGGACTCGAGTAAGAACATATTGGATCCTCAGGATGGTAAATTCAGGTAACATTTCATATGTATGCTACATCATATGTTATCCAGGCTTTTATAATTAACATAAAAATTGGTGAATCCTGAAGTTTCCTTGAATTGCGAGTTGTTGGAAATTTCCTAATTTGCTCAAAATCCGAGTCAATGAGTGAGTATATTGTAAACCACAGTATGTGTTTTCGGAAAGAATCCCCTAAACGTAAATCATGCCCCTGCGCTTCGGTTCGTCATCCCCATTTTTACTAACTAAACTTTAGTTGCTGACGTGGCGGCGTTTTAGGCTGCACGTGTAACTCGCAATATTGAGAGCTTGCTGGATGACCGCCATTTTTATTGGACTGTGCTGAGATACTACTATCATTGATAAGCTTATAGTGTTTTTCGATTATTCTGTGACTGTAAGTAATATTTCCTTTTCCTGTATATCACAGAATTCATATTTAAATTGAAAAGGTATAATATATAAACAATTCAATATTAAAAATTCCAGATATCAAAATTTGATTTGTTGGCGCCATATTTCGCTTGATTTACAATAAACTAGTTATATATTTATATATTTTGATCATGTTCCAACAAAAAAGAGCTCCGATGAATCGTCAGCATTTTATCTTTACCATGATTGTCCTTATTTTGGGTGAGTACACTTTTTTATGAAAATTTCGCGCACGTGGTAACCATACCTTAAACGAGGCAATAAACGATTTTTCAACTTCATGATTATTTCCCATTACTTAGTGGAAATGATATGAATGAAATGATTCAAATTTTTTTGGATGCAAAAAGATGATTTGCATATTTGAAAGGTGAGAGAAATTCGATGGTATGAACTTTCGTCTCCTATACTAAAGCCAAAATTTCCTAACAGGAATATTTCCTCGCAATATGTATGTACATTAAGATTTGGGGCATTGCGATGATTCGGATACCGGATGATCCCGGTATTTCCGTGAATTAGCTAAAATGTCGCAATCATGATTGCTAAAAATAATTTATTGTTCAATATTGCTTCACTCGTTCAATGATTAACCATTCATCGAAATTGTTTAGTCTAGAATTCACACTTCGTTTTTTTACGCGTCAAAGTTTCTTCGCATGACATAACTACTGGTGGCACGACATTTCCCGTCTCACGTGCATTTACACGGAATTCGCGGTCATGACCATTTCTGCTATATTCCGGTCCCCATATATACATCTTACCCCACCCCCACAACTTTTGCTGACCTTTATACAGTTCAGTTGTCCACCTTTCTGTTACTAAACTCACCTCGAGCGACAACACTCGACACTCGACTGTCTCATTAATCCATTATATTATATTGATAAAAACAGGGTTGTGCCTGTTCGGTTGCTTGTTTGTCACCTGGTTGAATTGCGAATGGTGAAATTTTCTCATTTAACAAGATTTTTTCTCCCAGGAACACTACATGCCTGCCCTATTGGGGAGAGGTGTGACACTGAAAGCGAACACTTACTGTACATGAGGAAGCATCGAGCCTGTGTCTGCGATAAATGTGAAGCTGACGAGTTCTGGAATGGAAAGTACATGAAGTGTGAACGCTGTCGCATATACAACACTAACAATGAAAGAAACGTGAGAAGGAGTTGTAAGGATAGAAGGTGAGAGATAAAATTGATATCATAAAGTTTGGAAATTGGGTAAGCTCAGGTATGGACATTTCCAAAAAATATTGCAAACGGTATTAAACATATTTCTGGGTCAAATAACGTGTACTTGACGATGAAGTCACCCAGTATAAATCACCTGATATGATTTGTTTCGAGTAAGCAAGCAAACTCCCATCTGCCATATTTACTGGAGGTCATGTGAATTGTTTGACCAAATTTCTCAAAGATCCGATTCGAAAGGGGAAAATCTTTTATTAAATTCGAATTAGCAATAATTCTAAATGGGGATTACTAGTGAAGACTTGATAATGATAATGAATTGTGTGCAACCAAAAGTTTATAATAGATTTTTATAACATATTTATGATCAAATTCAAATTTCCCTTGTTGAAAGTTGCTTGAGAGAAGAAACTGTCTTCAAAAGTACAAAAAGAAGGCATTAAATATCCATTGTAATCATTACTATTTGTTGTTTTCAGACATCCTACCTCAGAGCTTGCGAATGATCTTGCCACACAGACACAAAACCCGAAGACTGTAGCTGCCGGCAGTATCGAAGCTGGGTTTCAAGAAACATTTACTGAAACGAAGAATCATGTGAAAAGTCAGCCAGGTACAATATGTTATTGAGGTGTGGGTGCGACTAGCAATACACGAAGCATTTGTTAAACTAACCTGAATAATATATTGATGACGTATCCAAAGCAAAACAGACGAATGAGCAATTCCAGAGGAAGATATATTTTAGTGACACCATATACTATATTATCTTAAATGACGGATACAAACAATCTCCAACTTTTCGACTGACAGCCATTTAATAAAAAATAGTTGAATCTAACACCAAAATTCGTTTTTCAATTATTCGATTTTATGAAACTTAATTTTTGGACTTCTTCTAATTGCGATTGTGTATGTTTGTTCTGTTGGAAAAGCTGTTATGTTAGTTTAGGCTTAGCATGTTAGTTATGGTGTTAGGCCAAGATTGTTTATTCACGTAACCTGACCAGACTTCGTAAACAGTGTGAAAGTGTGACGTAATCGTTCCTGTATTGCGAAATTTATCTTTTGCATATGCAATCATTCAGATGACTGTTTGTGTTGCAGTTCTGCCATTTGGTAACCAGAAAACAAGCGATTAAAATAAATTAATATTTAATTTCCAACTGCCACATGTTTGGCTCCATGCATTCTTTATATATAGATATACTTCGAATAAGTTACCTTGTTCAACTATTCAAATGTTTTTCAGGAGCAGTTTCCGCCTGTCATTTGGGAAGAACTTGCGGTGCTGAAGACGAACCATCTCTCTACATGATCAAGAACGGAGTCTGTCTGTGCGATAAGTGTGAAGCAGGCGAATTCTGGAATAGTAAGAACAAGCGGTGCGAACGGTGTCGTATATACAACACAAACAATCATAGGAACGTGAGACGGACTTGCAAGGATAGAAAGTGAGATATAAAAATTATCATGAACCTAATCCTAGATTAATATAGAGACATCCTCAATGCGAAAATAAGATAATTAATAAGATATAATTTTTCAAACGAGATTTACGTATACCAGGAAGACCTCAAAGACCACCAGTACCTCCGTCATAACAGCACGAGATGGTCTCCACGCTGTGGGCGCCACTGAAATAACTGAAATAACAAGTGAACAGCAGAATCATGTCGAGCATATTGAAAAGAATCATACAGGTAAGCAACTGTAACCACATGCACATTTTGCATCGAAGACGTTCGAATCACATTGGATCGGTAATTCGATTCGAAGATTCGGATCTGATAATTCGATTTAATGATCTGGTTTTATTAACATAATTTCAAGTCAATATTTTACACCAAACACGGACATAAATAGGCCTATGAATAGAAAATTTGACGACGAGATCTCACATTCAAACATGGTTTTTAAAATAGTTAATTATTGGAATTTAATATATTTTAAAGGGGATACTGCCAAATCGAAAACTCCTCCTCGACTACCTCCGAAAGACGTGAAGTATAAAGTCAACGAGACGACTATTTATATCGAGTGGCCTCTAATTGAGGATTCCGTTGAAGACGTAGATGGCTATGAGGTAATTGTTGTAGTTTATTGCTTGTAGTGTGTGTGGAGAAATATTCTCAGAGCAGGTCATTTCCGCCTTATACTTCGCTTTTTGTGGATGTATGTGCATGTGTGTGAGGCGGTAGCTATTACGACACGATAAACCTATGTTGTACGAATTGTGTAGAGAAAAGTTGACGCTATCTATTCTGAATTCTAAATCACACCATCAAGTGACGATGCTGTTGCAGATAATAAAAAGTATATCATTCATGTTTGTGGATAGATTTTCACCACTCCCATTTTCTTTCCAGACTATAAAATTGAATCAATACATATCATGCCACGAACGCAATTGTGATTTTTATTGCCGACTATCTTTATATCAATGGGTTCTTATTTAGTATCAAACAGATAAGAGTAGTATACGCACACATGTAGGTTTAACAAGTGATCCTATATCGGATTCCCGCCCATTAGTCAGGGATATTGTCCTTGTATTAACAGGCATTGGAGCGGCCAATAGTGGTCGCTCTAATGACGTAATTTAGTACGCCCCAGCCTAAAGGATTTCAAAATTAATTGTATGCATAGTAATGTGATTAATTTAACATTTACAAACTTTCACAGGTTACCTTTTGGTATTGCAATCATACAAACGCAACTACCTCTAACACTTCCGACACATTCTCCACGCTGTACAACATCTTGCCATATCCAATCATTCATATTCAACTACGCGGCTACAACAAAATTGGTTTCGGTCCTTACTCCACTGTCACCAACATCACCATTGGGAATTATTTTTCAAAAGAAGACTGGGTAGAAGCGGTAGATCATTGCAGAGGAAGTTCAGTGACTCCAACAAAGATTACCATTGCAGCATGCCTTTGCACTTTTTACGTGTTATTCATGTATTGCATTGTTGGGGTTGATGGATTTTTTTCGTATTATTGAATAAATCATAGTGTCTGTGCTTTAGAATATTAAGTTTTCTGAGATATTTTAACCTATGAAAAAGGTGGGCTGCAATGTGAATGCTATAGAAATATTATCTGAAGAGACATTTGGTGGCAGAAATTACCAAAACTAATTAAGAACATATCAATAAAACAATTGTGGGCTTACTGCACTGTTCTGAGATAGACCCCCAGTGCCATTGAAGCCCGAAGGGATATTGAATCCCGGATATTTCGCCATCGTTTATGACGTCATAACAGAGGGACATTTTGCCAACATTAAGAAAAATTTTTCTTTGAGTATTACTAACTCTTACCCTAATCTTAACTCTAATATTTAATTTTTTGTTTGCATTGTGGCGTAATGTCCGTTGGCTAAATGTTCGGATACCGGGATATTATATGCATACCAATTGTTATCAAACTGTGACCCAACATCGCGACTTTCATTTGTAAGGTAAATGCCAAATATTCTGGGCGAACATTTGTATTTGTAGTACCTTTAACGATCTGTGATCCCGCTCTTCTGTGATTTCCAAACTATATTTCGGTTAATTGGTCCAGTTCATCATATTAGCAACAAATTTCGTTATACCTTATTCTCCTGGTCCTAAAATTTACGATGACAAGGTAGCTCAGCTTTAATAATCATGTATGAATCGGGATCACTCAATACTAGGCTTACCATAATTTCTAAGCCTAAAACCGGGACAGTTTTCAATTTTTATTATAGGTACCGGTTTTAGTATATTAAAGAAGAGAAGTATTTTCATAATCTAACTTCCCTTAAGCTTTAATGCTCTCACAAAAAGAAGGATATTGGTAGTTTATATCTTTACCATTAATTTGTTCCACATTTGTGTTATTACGTTTATCGCTTGGTTTAGCGAGGATTTTGCGTCTAATGTATGGTTAATAATGTGATAAAAGAAAATGCGCGCGACAAATTTTTGCCAATTTTCATTTAAAAAAATGTAACTAAATATTTGCACAATTTAGCTCTGCTCTCGAAAACAACAAATTTATCTTTAAAATATACCTTTTTATCGAAGAAAACAACAACACCGGGAATTCATAACAAGTGGCATTATTTTTGTTCATTTCAAAATTTACTGCAATATTATAAATACCGTAATAAACAAAGCAAGCACAAACAATTTCTTAAAGAAAGCTTTGTATTGTAGCCGCTGAAGCATGAGCCCCAATAAAAGACCACTAATAAATTACATTATGAAAAATAAAAACCTTTTTGCCAACTAATTCAGGACTATGCAGATTTTAACATAATCTTTTTTCCTTTTCGGAGTTTATGTCATTTCATTTGAAAACCGGGACAAATTAGTAAACCGGTCGGGACACCAGGATAGACCACTCAAACAGGGACTGTCCCGGCCAAACCGGGACGTATGGCAAGCCTACTTAATACCAGTCACATTGACAGGGATTCGGCCTTTTCAAAATCCGGCCGGATTTTCCATAGTACTGGAGCGTCGCAGCATTTTAAAATAATTTTGCATAAATCGACCATTAATCTTAATATTAGCCATCTGGCATACAGTGCACACTCAGCGGCAAATTTCCATGTTTGGAGAGAAATTTAAGCTTGGTTATTCATGCTGTATGAGTACGGTAATGCTTTGAAATATATCATGGAAATAGTGACGCTGTCGTTTGCCTATATATAAGCTAAATGTGTTTTGAAATAAATGCCTTGAGTATCGGCCCCGCCTCTTCTTAGTACTTACCATTGTCTTTCACACTCAAATATAACAACGTCAACTGCGCCATGTGATACGACATGATGGTCTCCATTTTGCGTCGGTTGAAATTTTATACCAGGCAAGTCGATGGTCAGGTTATAAACTGCAACTCGTTCTTAAATCGGAGATATTTGAGTTACCTATTCTATAAGTCTAAATCCAATAAAAAAAAACAGAATACCGGTAGCTGATCAAAGTTGTAATTTATTATGTAAGTATTCTCATCGGTATACTTATTTAAAATTCTTTAATATAACCTAATGTTTTACTAAACTACCGGTAACAACGTTAGCAAAAAAGCTTACCTCATCTATTGAGACTTGAGAGGAATAATTTCCTGTATCAACTGGTATTTCTTGTAGTACTTGAGTCGGACAATGCCAAATACAACAAAATCGTCAAAGTACTCACTCGTTTATTTGAACAAATTACAAGCAAAACAAAAAGAATCGAACGTTTTAATACGGTCACATCTTACCTCACCTGAAGTCGATTGGAAAAGAACTATTTCTGACGATCGCATCTTTCTTATTATCATGGTTTATGACGTCATAATACTGTGCAAAGGACCATAGATACAACTATTACGTCATATAAGTAAAGTCGTAACTACAATGATTGGAATGCAGATACTTTTATTAATATTGACATATTTCATTTATCCAAATTGAGTATTATTAAGGTAATTTATTGAATCAATGATTTAATTTTTATTCAATGTTTCTCTCCAATACGTTCGCACGAATATTTTTTACGGACACAGGTAAATAAGGTAAAGTGTTTTTGTATCGATTTTGCAAGTGATTCACCCTGAACTCTTCCATCGGTAAAATTAGTAGGAAGTTTGTAAGATATGTCGTGCCAGTATCAGATATATGAATAATTGAATATACACATATGTTCTCAATATCCTAGACTAGATCATGCGATCCATCATCGAACGAATTTGTTACTTTCGAACATATGAAAAAATATTTCAATGAACATGATTCATTCTGAGCGTAGGTGATTCGCTTCATGTAAGCTCGCAGGAATATGACACCATTTACGCATTCTTGCGTGTCCCTGCTGAGCTTGATAATCAAGTTTAAATTTTAATAACTGTTAACCAACAACCTAAAAGTTACGAAGGAATATTCGTAGTTTAGTAACTAGTCTGTAACTTTTTAAGCTAATTATTAAAAAGTCACGATTCTCCAAAACTACCGGAAAAATGATCTTAATGTGATACCAGTCATTATTAGTAATATATCAAGTAATAAGTTAGCATGATTATATTTAATACGTCACGGTACATTGACCACAGTAGAGTATGGCTCGTGTCTTACTGTTAACCTACAATAGGTTATCATTCCGTGTATGTATGATTTTATGCTGCAACTTCAATTATAGACAAATATAAATATGAGGGGGCTCGGAGTCTGTATTGTTATTGATCCCATACCCATGGACGTCCGCTGAAAAAAATCCAGGGGGGGGGGGGGAAATTTTACGTTCGCTCCCCCTCCCCCCCAGTCCACGCAGGGACGGATTAAGGTCATCTGATGCCCTAAGCACAGCACAATAATGTTGCCCCCCTGGTCCCTTTTTTGGCTCACCGATTATCATTTTTCCTTTCACTGACACATGCATTCTACCCATTATGACGCCATAATAATATTTTTCTTGATTGGTAGAAAGAGTTAGCAGTAATCTATCT
>JAUELA010125113.1:0-15829 GCA_031471845.1 Boltenia villosa | reverse complement strand
AATCTAACAATTTTGTTTGAACTTACATATGATAACCCAGTATAATGCTCTTATATTGTTTGGTCTCCTTAGATTGATTCTTGATTATTACCTAAATCAATAATATATTGCATGTATTATTGAGCCGTTTATTTTAGCAAAAAGTTTCAACTTTAAAAAAATTATTTCCCATAGATGTGCATGTAACAAATGTATTCATGAGGATATGGATTTATATCGCAGTAGCTTAAGTATTGCTGATGCAAATACTTATAATGTTAACCACAAACTATGGCTAATATTAACCTATTTTTGATTGATCCAGGCAGATTTCATAGAGAGATAGAGATTTATTTTTTGCCATATGTAGATAAATATACACAATAACCAAAAATAGCAGTAACCAAAAAAGTAAATAAATGAATAAATAAAAAACAAACAACATGGAATGAAATAAATAAAAATAAATAACAGAAAAAAAAAACGACAAATGGGGGCTGCGAAGGACCATTCGGTCATCAAGTCAGCAGGGCCTCGGTTTTCAATGTGAAATATATTTAATTTAGATGAATGAAAAAATGAAAAACAAAGACCATAACTTTTTCTAGGTGTTCAGGAAAATTTTTTCAAGTTCAAAATTCTTCACAGCCTAAAACAACATTTAATTTCAATTTTATATTTGTTTCAAATGTTTTTTCATGTTTGTTAATTCTTGCATCATCTTTATCACTTCATCCATTGTCTCCATGCCAGCCTTTTTTATCATACCTCAAGTTTCTCAACTGATACTATTATATGAAGTACAGGCTGAAACAATGATATCTAGAGACCTTCTACCTTCTTAAATTCCAACTTTTCTTGTCAATATCGCAATCATAGTTTTGAAATCCTGAATTCTACACCTTTATTCAACATCAACTACCTCGCAATCCAGTCCTTTCTAGTCTGATAACCAGATTCTCAATAACCAATTATTATAAAATAATACATTTGTAATCCTGTAGTTTTCACTATATTATTATTAGTAATCCATAATTTATGAAATCAGTGTTAGAGTTATTCATTTTTTTGTTACTATTTCTTTAACTTTCTAAATTATGCCACTAAATTATTGGATTACCCACATTTTTCATTCCGTCCCAGAATTGGCTAGCACAATTTGTGCACTCAGACTCATCTTATTAGAAATAAATTTTTCCATTCAATCTATATATTTGAACTCTTATCTATTATTTCATCAGATTACAGCTACGGCCTCAGTGATGACTACTGCAAGAATCACTTTCTCGCTGGCCACCTGCTGCAGAGTCTCAATGCTGCGATGTACGAGCCACAAGAGATCAGAAGTATTGCGATTCAGACATTGAGGGATTTGATTGCAAAGCATGCATTTGATGACAGGTCTGAGATTTAAATTAAAATTTGAAAAGGTTAAAGAGCAGATAAAATAAGCAAATAACACTCTGGGTCATTTTTTTTTTCTCTAGTGTATTTTAAATCGAGAGTAATGAATGCCACATCCAAGTGGCTAACATTTATTACATAGATGTGTTCTGCTCGATGGTCAAATTCAAATGAATTTGTTTGTAAAGAAACCGAGCTTGCCCTTTCTTCTCTCATCTCTCTTGAAAGTACTCTTTGCGGCACACCGAGTAGTGGAAGATGAGAAGAAAAAGAGGAGGAAAAATTTGTAAAAATCGTTCATATTATTTTTGTTAAACAAATGAAGCCAAATAGTCAAAAATAGTCCGTTTATACGGGCGTTTAGGATTATAGTTAAGGTTATGTTTAGGGTTCTTGCTCAAATGGCGGCAATGGTAAAACGGAACCAACCCTAAATATGATATATTCATCATTCCAATCTGTCTTAATCTACTTCAGGTACGACACTCAAGCACACCAGTCTCGCATTGCTGCTCTGTATCTTCCATTCCTTCGCATAGTTCTGGACAATGCTGGGAGATTCTCAACTGATACTGACAGCTCGGTGAGTGATATGGAGTACACATAATATTATGATATATTTTACCTGCCATTACATTACTGTATCCAGCATAATAATTTTTCTTGACACCTGCACTCCTTTCTCGCAAATATTTGATTTTACTATTGTCCACTCTTATATTTTCCATGATGCAATTTAAAACACATTTAATATTACTAACTTAAAATCTTAACTTAAAAAGTTTTTTTGCTATGCAGTATGACCTTTATCTTTCCTTATTCTGATTTATCTCTTGTACTACTGGATAGTTGACTCATTATGGGTTCAGCTAGGTGAAGAAAAAAGAAAGAAAAGAAATTCAAAAACAAAAATAGGTTTTACCTCAGATAAGAGAATAAATTGAAGACTAAAGGTTTAGTCAAACTAAACTGTGGTCGGATCAAGAAAACGCATAAATGCAAGTTTCTAAAATAATCGGAATGATTGAGAATGAGGGTTGAAAGGTGGAACAGCCTTTGCTAGTGAAATCATATAATCAGACAATTTTCTCAAATCCCCTTAAAATGCTTAGCAGGTCGAATGATAACCACTGCCTTAGTATGTCCTCCCTTTTCCTGTGTCCCATAACCTTTTGGAAAGATTTATTCTAGCGACTTCTTTTTTTTCGAGACCATGTTTATTTATGAAATGCAACTGATTGTGCATATTCAATTCATTGAGCAACAATTGGATGTAGACCACATTGTGGCTTCAGCTAGGTAAGGAAAAACGAAGGAAAAGAAATTTAAAAACAAATTAAGAAAACTAGCGACCTCATTAGGTGTACAAGTTCCATGGTCCAGCATCGGGTCGTTCATGAAAAGAAGTCGTTTTCAGAAATTTGCGTTTTCCTCCCTAGTGGCTGTATTATGCTCTTTAGCCACGATATTTATATCTGCGTGAAGCGCCGCGATTGTTTTATTACCTATTCTAGCTTGACAGTCTAAATATAGGTTCTTCCTCAGATAAGAGTCATGTAGACCAGTGGTTTTCAAACTTCTATTGCTCACGTCACACCACGCAACATAAATCTCATACACATCACATCTGCACCTGAACCAAATCACATCTTGTATAGACTTGAGTCGCTACGTTTGTATTCAGTCAAACCAAAATTAAAAACATGCTACAAGAACCAAGTAATTTATTAACGTGACAAGTTAGTGCGATACGTGTGCTGCTTTCGAGCACAAATAGTCTTGATTCGTGGTGGAGGTAATATCAGACAGTGGAAACTTTTCAACTTCTTTGACTGCACCTTCACCTTTAATCAGTTTGACTATTTCCCGACAACATGACACAACTAAACTTTCAGCGATTGAATGGGGGTGATTAGTTTTGGCAATAACTCTTGCAATGGTGTAGCTTGCTTCAAGGGCCTTATTTGAGACAGTTGTATAATCTTTCATAAAATGCGATTGTTTTCCATTTTGTTCTCAACACGAAACAACCCTTTGACTATACCAGCCAATGATTGGCAATTTTCATACCGTTTTATCACCCACCACTAATCTAAATGAATGGTCATAAATCTAAAAGAAAGGTTTTATTTAGGGATCGACCGATTAATCGGAACGGCCGATATTCACGGTTCACGGATTACCCCTTTCTCAGTTTTTGCTCCGATAATTACCGGATTATTTACCATGTTTACGCGCTGATACATGAGAATAATACAACGATATTATTTTAAATTAGCGACCACGATCGTTTTTTTGACAAACTTATTAAACACAAAATATCGCCGACAAACAATATATTGACAAAATACAAGACGATTCATCGACCTTCGAAGAATTTAGGCAATAGATAATTCATGGATTTCCATCATTCTTAAAACAAGCCAGTGGACTTCCTCGCCAATATTTGTAACACAGTTTCTAATCTATATATTGCTAAAATTTTGGATTTCAACGACGGAATATTCTTCGCGCAAATGGTTGTATTATTCAATATGATTAAAACCTTGGGCGCAAGAATGTGTAAAATTAAATATGAAATTCGCCGTTAAATTAGCCAGCGGAGTTATGGCGGCATCACCGCCAGTCTAAACAAGATAGTGCCACCAATTGTGCCACCCTGATGTATACCAGGTTCACTCATGAAATGCAACTGATTATGCAAATTCAATTAATTCAGCATTCTCGAGATGATTTGAATGGAACTCCATCCAAGTATAACGACAGCTCCAATGCATTGCCAACAATATTTACTCAACCGATGGATAAAGGAGGAAGTTTAAGGATTGGAAAGAATGGGGATGCAGTGATGCTGAGTGCTATTGGTAAGTTGATTAAATTGTCACATTTTTTCACTATGATACCTTTATTGTTTAGCTACAATATGTTCGACATTGTATTAGCAATTACCATACACTTTCAGTTGGGCTCCTGGCCACAATTTTCTTTTGTTGACGCTATTTCATCTTTGAATTAGGAGAATCTACTCAGTCCGACTCTTTATTTAAGAAAAATTATACTTTGTTACTTAAATATTCACTTCAATCCCTTCCATATTTCAGTTTATTTCTTAAGTGATACTTTTTTGTTCAATATATTACAATTATTTATTAAGCATAGACCAGGGGGTCTTAACCTTTTGATTCTAGATCAGTGAATTGGCCAATATGTTGCCCATCCTTTGACTTTCGAAATAATCATAACCAGCAGTCGTATTACTTGACAGTGCGACTTCCAAAGATGTCAATAGCTTAAATTTACTCTAGATATGGGTAGCTATAATGAATAGCAGTGCTGGTTAATAATCTAAAATCCTACCCAACTACCCAAGTATAAATTAATCGCTTACAGGAAAATCGAAAAAATACAAATATCCAGTGATCAAGTTCCATACCCCCAGCAGTTAGTTCCAATACTCCCAAAGTGTATAGATACCCTGGCATAGATGAATGAGAATACCTGTATGGATAAAATGAACTTGGACTGATTTAGCTGTATAAAATCCAAATACAACAAATTAAAAAGTCTTAAATTGTTCTTCTTCTGTTGACAGCCAATCCAGGGATGCTCTCTAGAGGTTCACGTTCCTCTCTTGCTGTCAGCGACAACAATCAATCTCCTGCTGCAGAGAAATTAGTTGTGGACAAGGTGAATATTGAATAGACAATTGTTCTATACAAATATTCTGCACCATGATGTGGAATCCAGAATCAAATGGTTGAATCTATAGGGAGAAGGGGAAAATTCTTTCCAGCGATATCCATTCCATCTTTCCATTCTGTACACTGAATACCCCACACTGACAAAGGCTGGTTAGACAGTGAAAATATTTGTAATAGTTTCAACTCATTGTAGATGTTTTATTTTTTCTTGCTCAAAAAAATGATTGTACCTGGTAGGCTAAAGCAGTCATTCCCAATTTTTTTTGGCCATGATTCCTTCAGTATCTTCTATCAGGTTCCTTGTCAAACCTGGATACAACACGAAAGGAATAACGCAATGGTGTAGTGCTATAAAAATAAGGGAACGCGTTCATAGGCACAGCAAAGTCCCAATAAAATTCATGATGTCATCCTTTGTCATGAATGTTTTTGCGTTGTCTCTTTCTGGTTCCTCTTTATTTATTACACAAGTGAATGATTTGTCTTTCTATGTAGACTCTCAGCTTGACAAGTGCAACTCGATACTCCAACTCGGATCGATTCGATATCACTGAATCTCGGAGTCTTCTCATCTGCTTCCTCCAGATCCTGAAGAACATCCCACCGGAGGCTCTCAAGGGATTCTGGATGCAATCAACGACAGATGAATTGATTGAATTCTTCGATATTATCGAGTAGGTTTCATTAATTTCCTTTATTTCTGTTTATTACCATATTCCACAGACTGACTTGATATATCAGTGACAGTCTCTTCTATAAAGTGGCTTTTTCGACAGTCGCTAGTAGCAGAGGTACCCGGCTTCACCCAGCCTTTCATGACTAATACTTTATTTCGCTTTGCTCCTCTAAATTATGAAGTTGATTCCTGGCTAATGCTGGAAACGATAAGCTTGCCAAATTTCAACTATCTAGGTGTCCTGGAAGTTATCAAAAGATTTTACCCCCTAATTTTCCCCTAAATAGTAAAAATTTTGAAAATTAATAAGCTGTTGTTCTCTCTTCTCCATACTCTACATATGTATCCGATTTCAACTCCCTGGGTATTCAAGATCTGATTTCAAGTTTCAACCAGATTTCACATTTACATTGACTTTAAATTTAAACTCTAAACTCTAAAAAGATTCAAGTATCTCCCTAACATTCACAATACAATCTAATTGCAAACAATTGCAATTTAGACTTGATTAATACACAATTAATCAATATTATACTTTAAATCCACTCAAAAACTTTTCCAAATCAAGATCAATAAATGCGAAGAATGGTGAAATGCAGTGCAGCAACAGTTTATTCTTTCTCTATGTTCCATTTCAGTTGTGAATCTGTATGTAGAGTAAGCCACAAAGATGCACAAACAAGAAATTGTAATATTCAGAAAATAATATAACTAAGATATACAATACAAGACATTTATCAACCTCATGTTTTTCACAGAGTCTGCATGCACCAGTTTAAATATACTGGTAAAAGACAACAGTTCCAGAGCCTAAGGTGCGTTCATAGAGGTTTTATAAACTTTCATTTCAATTTGTGCTTATTGGATAATGCTGTAGATATATATTTGCAAAGCCTTGTTTCATGCACTGGATTTTTCATATTTTAGCATTTTTTTAATCTTAAAACTTGTGCTGTGAATTTAATTTGAGATTTTTTATATTATTTTCCTAAATTTTTCGGAGATTTGTCACAAAATACTTTTATGTATTGACGAAAAAGCACACTCCTTATCTCAAGTCCTTTAGTTTCACATTGTGCTTTGTGCAAGCTCTTAAGTTTTGCCCAGTCTTTACCAATGTATGTCATATGGAATCTCCAGTTATTAAAGTATGATTAATACTCATTGTATGGTTGAATGTTGTTATCATTTGAAATATTTTAACATCATTTAAAATATTATGTACCAACCAAACTTCTACTCATAACCCCTAATAGGTATCCGGATATTTGGCCAGTATTTGCAGGGGCGACAGCTCATATTCACAAAATTAAATGTTAAGGTTTGTGGTTGAAAATTACGCTTTAAGTGTAAGCGAAAAAATTTAAGATATCATTTTTTGAATGTTGGCAAAATGCCTATCTGCAAATACTGGCTAAATGTCCGTGATTTCCTCTAATATTAGCTAAGTCCTCTATTTCCAACTAGTTTGCTATTTATTGATCAAGCTTATCTCTTGCTTGGTTTGTTTTATATTTATGATTCTTCTCATAACCCCTAATAGGTTTTCGGACATTTATCCAATATTTGTAGGGGGAACATTTAGCCATTCACAAAATTATATGTTAAGGTTAGAGGGTGAAAATTAGGTAAGGGTTAGGGATAGAATTCGGGTCAAGGTTAGGGTTAGGGACACACAGATATAATTTTTTGAATGTTGGCTAAATGTACCCCCTGCGAATATTGGCTAAATGTCCGTTGGCTAAATGCCCATTTGCTAAATGTCCGGGATTCCCTCTAATATTACCTTAATCCTCTTTTTCCAACTAGTTTGTTATTAATTGATCAAGTTTATCAAATAATCTTTGTTTCAGTTTGTTTTAAAATGCAAATTGCATTAAAACTAAGTTAACTTTCTTATTTTATTTTATTTGTCGCTGGCGAGCATTATTTGTCCAAGTCCAAGTTTCTTTTGTGCTGGATTTTTATTAACGTAAGTAACAGAAGAGTTTGTGTTTTGCATGATCAATCCATAATTCTCATGTGAAAACGCCTGCCTGGAATATAATTATAGTGATTTTTGTGTTAAAATTTTCAATCACTTTACATCTTTGTGACAATGATCACAGATTCTATCATTTACGAAAAGGAAAATAATTTAATTTTAACCAATTTAATTTATTTTCATCAAATTAATTGAGAAAAAAAAAAGTGTTTTCAATAAAAAGTCAATATAATGAAAGCATCTTCAGAAAACTTTTTTGTTATAATTTCATCTCTATCAGTAATCGTCATCCAGCAGATCTTGCATGATCAATACATAATTCTAATGTGAAATGCTTAACTCGAACATAATTTGTTGGCATTTTTCTGGCTTTTTACGTTTGATTTTGCAATGTGATGATAATCTATATAGATTTGTGTGAGTTTTGCTTTGTATCAGTACATATCCGGATCCTATGCTATGCTTAATCATTAAATTCATTCATATGAATCTTTTCTGCTATATCCTCACATTTTCGTCAAATTTCTGCAGATTGATCGACTATCATTTATTAAATATTTATCAGATTTTTGCTACTTTTCTAATTCTATTTATATAAAGATAAAAGAGTGACTGAGCGACCGTAGTCCTCCCCCACTCACAATATTGTTGACATTGAAATTACCCAAGCTGCACATGGAATTTATGATTCTTCCTAAACTGCATTAGCCATCAATATCAATACCTATTTTTATGCAAGATTCTCCATACCTGTGGTCAAGTTCCATAAATCATATATACCATCGTCATTTTTGAGTTTAAAAAAACATAACTGGGTCAGTAACTCTAACACTATGTTGTATGCTTCTAAATATCACAAAAAATTAATTTTATATTAATTTTGATGTAATTTATGTTTTTTTTCTCATTTTTTTTTTTTGTAATTCATCTTTATGATCTTACAGCGGATTTCCTTGAAATTAACATATCTGTTTCTTTACAGATTTGGTTCCATGTCCAAACTCTCCAGTAAATCTTCTACCCTGCCAGTTAGAATCCGACCCGGGACTGCTCATCAGTATAAACATATCAGCATATTAGCTGAACCAATGGTTACTCGTAAGTTAGAAAGCAGGAATATTTTTTTTGTGATTTACCCCCTTTTTCAAGAAACAGAATATTGGGGGTAATGCAAATGCATCTTCACTGTACCAATATCCATCTACCACCTCCATCTCCACCTCACCATGTTTTACTATAAATTCTAAATTAATTGTTTCTTCCCATTTTTGCTTCTTCATGATTTACACAGAAAACAGTCGACCGGTAAGCAATTTTTTTCAAACGTCATATCATTTTAAAATTAGACCAGTGGTTCTCAACCTTGGTTTAACGGAGGGGTGGTAATTGTGGTACTGAATTATTTAGTGTTTACATGTAAATAATGAAGTGGTTTACTTAAGTATTGTGTTTTTCTGTGTTTTGTTAACTTTTTAGTTACCTAACTTTACTGGGATTTTTGACCCAATGAATGATGTGATGTCATTTTTGAGGGAACAAGGGTCCAAGTTGTTTGAGAGCCACTGATTTAGAATCATTGATGTTGTACCATTGTTCAGCATTGCTAATTACCATTAAATCCTAGATTTTAAATGCAATGTGGTGAAAACTGAAGATTGTAAATGAAAAGAGTAAATACAAAATACATGTCATATAATTCGTGCTAGGAGAGCTATACCATCTTTACAATAAAATAAATCCTCACATTCCAAGAGAACTACCGTACTTCCTCCTTTGCTAAGATAAAGCCCGAACTGCTTCGAACACCTCTGTTAAAGCCATGGTCTTAATCTCAGGAAACGCTGGGCTAAAAAATGGGGTGTTATGGTGCATTTATTATATGTACCGTAATTTGATTAAATAATTCATAGTTGAAACCTTAAACACAAAAAGGCCTAACCTAGAGAAGGTATGTTATGCATATTTTCTATCAACTGATCATCTCTATGAATCTATAGAAGCAGGACATGGCTTGGATGAACAAGATTCTGCTCAAGCATCATTGTTGGAGTCGAATCTCGCTGCAGAGGTCGGGATGGTCATCCTGGATGTGTTGGGAGACTTCACGAGACATTTCAAGGTTTGGAAAAATTCCATTTAAGTACATTTGTCCAACTACATTGCACAAAGTTATTGTACTAGATCAGGTGTGGGCAAACTATGGCCCGGTCTTTTTGTGCAGGCTTCTTGCAGAGAACTTCCTCGCAAGGCTAAGTCAATTTGTGTTGTCCAGACATTTTCGTACAGAAAAACGTGTTTAACGAGACTACAGTGAGATTTGCAATCTGTCTTGCGTACAGGTACAAGCACGCTGGATCCTGAATATAATAAACTTTCACAAGACATTTCAAGGTTTGGGAGATTCCATTCAACCATTTTCGCTAAGCGATATTGTACAGAGCTACATAACTGTTAAATGAAATTATTAAACAACCTTAAAATAATGAAGTAGTTAAATGCATAGCTTATAGATTACCTTGATTTTGAATATTTTGAAGGGATAATAGGTAACTCGGTCTTGAATAAAGAAAGCTTAAGGAAACGAAAGCATTTTGGCCTGATCCTCGAGTTAACTGTCCGTTTCAGAAAGAGCGTGATGTAAAATGGCAAAAAAACGGCAAAATAACAAGAAAACAGCAAATGGGATAAAAAATGTTATATATTATTCCCTAACTATGTTATATATAAACCGTGATTATTAGTGCGGGCATAGCGTCTCTAGCTGACTGACTGCTAACTTGAATTTTGAATATTGAGGTCTTAAATGGGTAGCCAACTTTTTTACAAATATAATGCATACCTTGCCATGCTCAAAAAATGTTTTCCTTGACCCACTATAATGTAATTTTAGGAAGGATAAACAAAAGGCCATGTTGAAAGGGCTAAAAAGTCACATTATCACACACCCTTGGCATTTCTGTTGCAGATATTTTCAAATATAATATTTAAACCTTTCACAATTGATACTTTGCATTATTTCCAGAAATATCTCCAGAACAAAGATGGCGACAACCCTCTGATGGCAAAAGTCTCCTCAGTTTTCTTACTTTTCCTCCAAATCAGCCAGTCGGAGAATGTGTTGAAACATGCGTTCGCATCTTTGAGGTTGTTTATGTGCAAGGTGAGAGAATAAATTATTTCTAAGATCATTAATTTTAACATGGATCTGATACAACCGCATTCATTCATAAAACTGAAATGATTTTGTCGTCCAATATGCTGGTGAGACAAAAGATCATCGACCAGTCTATCACGTTCAACATTGAATATTGTTTGTAACATAAAGTAATATGATTGGGGGTTTATGCTGGGAATGGTATCCGGACATTTAGCTAACATCCAAAATATAATATCTTAGGTTTAGGTTCAGGGGTAGTGGTAAGGACACACAAAGAAAATAAATGTAAGATGTCATTATTTCTTGTTGGCAAAATGTCCCCTCTGCAAGTGATAACGAAATGTCCGTTGGCTAAAAGTCCCGTATTCATTGGGAATACTTGATTGAGCTAACAACTGCATGTTACTGATGTTTAAATGTTGGTACTCTTTCGTCTGCAGCTGTAATGTGTGTAGTTGTCCTATCGAGGCAATTGTCCAGATTTTCAGAGAACGATTGTTCGAGAACAAAACCAAAGGTTTCATGCACTTACTGAAATTCCTTTTTTATTTTTTCTAGTTTCAATCTGCCCTATTCCGTGGGAAAGCTGACCTTTGTGCTTCTCTGATCTACTACGCCCTCCGGTGTTGTAACTCTCGACTGGCGAGCACTCGTTCCGAAGCCTGTGCACTTCTCTATCTTCTCATGAGAACCAATTTTGAGTTTTCGGGAAGAAATTTTGTCAGATCTCATTTGCAGGTCGAGAAACAATTTTAATTTTATGTGTTTAATTCAGTAACGAAACTTCATAACCAATATGATCTGGGAATGAAAAGGCTTCGAAAAATTGCCAAGAGTTGTGAAATGCTGTGTCGCGAACCGTTTATCCTTTGCTGTATGCTTCCTTCTAATTGTGGATCCGTATGTGGCGTTATCTATTATGCTTAGTCTGAAGAAGCTAGATGTTATAATATAGCGAAAGCTTATGGAATTAAACTTTTAATTGTGTACGAACAAGACGATGTCTGATATTATAGCTGTGAAAAATGTCTGTTGAAAAAATTTAACCTTTCGTTAACTGTAGCCATGAAAAAAGTATTTGAAGAGTAACAGCAAGATTTGAACAGATATCCTCAATAAAAGTATCCATGTTCTATTCTTGTCAACCAGTCTATACATGTTCCTTCTAAACCTATTCTAGTATAATAACCCTCTCGTTCTTGTTTGCAGCCCTTCAACATTTTGTTCACAATTGCAACATTTTATAACAGATTTGAAATGAAATAAATTATGTGTTCCCGTGTGGCATCTTTTAGTTGCAACCCCTATTTTCAATTTTATTTTACCGTGGAATGGAAGATCAAATTTTCACCTAATCTGAAATTTTTGTATTCTAACAACAATGGGGAATTCCCAACCAGTATAACCGCTATATAGATATAGGTAGGTACCTTACTTGCGGCACATGTACAATACCAGCTTACAATCTATGCATGGTTGAAGATTGGGAAATCTGTTGATGCTGTGATAAGTACCATTTCACATTATGTAGCATAAGCCGTCCCAACATATTCCCTTTCACATAACTATGGACAGAAATATGTGCAGGCTGATAAAGATATAGAACGAGAGATTATTGATGTTTTTACCAAAATTTGACTACTTATATTTATTTATCCAGATGATCAAAGCAGTCTCCCAGTTGATCAGCGAAGAAGTCGGCATCGGGAACGCAAGATTCCAGAATTCTCTCTCTGTTATCAACAACTATGCAATCAGTGATAAGGGGATGCAGGTATGGTAGTTAGCATGATTATTGATTACTTCACATTAGGGCTGGTAATTTGTGTCATTTTCATAAACGGTTAGTTGGTACAAAATCTTACCAGTCAACTGATAATTTAATTATGCTTTCAATAGTGGATATTTTAATGTTGATATTCACTTGGATACTACTTCGGATCAGGCCAAATTTTTCATTATATTGTTCTAAATTGACAAAACAATTGATGCGGCATTCAGCATTTGCCCTTCATGATCGTGCAATAATGATACTGAAATGGCCAGCCGTCTGTCAAGATATTCAGCGTTTATTCTGGACACACAACGGCAGTTCAGTACTGTCAGGATTATCATTACGCAATGCCCATTAGCGTTTTAAATGTAGCATCGGTTAAATTGGTTACAATTTATTGAACCATTAACTATTGGGTTCAATAACACCCCTACTTCGCAGTAGATATTGACTTATTTGACTTTTAGATTTGTGACAGGTGGTGTAATCATAATTGTAAATTACCTGTAACCTGTAATGTTGTATTGCTTAATAGTAAAAGTACAGCTCTATCTGTAACTAATATGAGCATTATAAAGTCAAGATTTTCAATACACCTTGTCAATGAATGCATTCTTCTCTACTCATATCAGGGCTTGTGTCATCATTAACGGGTAATAGACTTTTCACTGGGTACCTTCTATCTGCGAATCTATTGTGAGGTATAGGGATGGCGATTGTAATTGTATTTGTATATAGAGATAGGTCATTTTAATGCTGGGACACAAACCCCCGAATACCTTTTCCATGAGTCTGAACATTAAGTTTTTTCCACCCCTAGTTTTCTTTCCTTACAAATCCTTGAATTCTTAATTAAAAAGGACTTTTTGACAGACTCTTTGCTGGGTATCTCCTAGCTGCAAATCCATTGTGGGGTATACAGATGATTGTAATTGTATACATATATAGATATAAGTAAATTTTAATGTTGGGAGACAAACTTCCAAATACCTTTTCCATGAGTCTGAACATTAATTTTTTCCATCCTCTATTTCCCATTCCTGTACAGATTCTTGAATCCTCATTTTAGAAGGTCTCAGAATGCTAGTTAGAGCAAATTGTGATGAGGGCACAAAATGACGACGAGTCATCGGTCAAATGACTGGCAATTTGAAGGATTGACAGTCGTCAAAATGACCAGCTATAAAATGCCAGTTCGTTTTTCATATAATGAACGTAAAGGTTCGTTTTTCGAACGATGAACGTCCTCAATTTACTTTTTGTAACAAGCAGCATTATAAAGGAAAATAACATTCTCCCTCTGCACGCCACTTCTCGCACTTACGCCTCTTCACATTTATTCAGTGTTTTTAAGGCAAATAATTTGGCAGGCCAAACAACAGTTTTGACAGTCTGTCAAAATTACTGGCCTTCAAAAATTCCTCTATGTTCCCTGGTAAAGATTTAACTCCTAAAAATGAGGTTTATCTTCCTCCCAGGATCTTGTTGCTTTCTCCGTTCTTGCTTTCAAACAAGTAAAGCTTAATCTAAATAACCCTTTCAGAATGAATTTAGAAGCAGAAGAATGATGCTCTTTGGTTTGCAAATTAATTAAAAACACAGAATTAATATAAAAATTTTATTCACAATTTACATTGAACAATATTGGAAAATGTACAAAATTTGCAATTTTTTTTTCAAAAAAAATCATGTCTCTATAGATCTGGAAAAAAAGAGATAATTTTTCCCTTCGAAGAGATACATTTTGCGATCAGGTAAATCAGAAATGAAACATAAACACAAAATGCTGAGACCTTTGCCATTATGAGCGTGGAGATTGTCCACGAGCTATGCAAGAAACAATGAGTCATCAAGTCATGCATTCAGCTTGCAAAATTCTATACTTTAGTTTTTTACGTAAATCGAAACAAGCTATAATATCCTTAGTGATAGGAACATAGTCCATGGAACATGAGCCATTTAGTTTTACTTTTAAGTAAACATCCAAATAACTTATTGTGATGATCAAAGTATTTGCGATACATCTTTTCTTAAAGAATACATTGTGCTATAAAATCATGCGGTCAATCCATTACAGGTAGGAGGTAAGATTCAATATCATAATCTAAAAATATGAGCTTGAAAATATCCCTAATTTGCAGTAACTCCGTCAAAGTAGTTTGGTATCATTTATGCAGTTTTACTTAAAGAATACATTATGCTATAAAATGATTTTATCAACCAAAACAATCATGAAGCACTGATCAATATATTTTTCATGTTAAATATGATGTGAAAAATGAGCTTGACAATATCTCAATTTGCAATACTTCATTTTTTTATATTCACAATCCAGTCATAGTTTTCATTATATCACTATCACATGACTTGTAGTAAAATTCAAAAGTAAGTAATATCAACCACAAGATCCATCAAAATCAACCAAGGAGCGACATGCAAATTAGTCATTCCTATCACCTTTGTTTTATTGTAAATCATTCCCTCCCACACTTTTTCGACATCTCATTGTCATATATATCTTCCATCACATACATTCTTCATAATAAACCATCTTTAAAATCAAAAATCTCATATTTTCAATTTTAATTGCTGCTTTCATAGCTTACTTGCTCCATCTCGTGGTTTTACTTTATTCACACCTGATGGAAATCAGGGAAAATATGTAGTTTTAATTAACTTGATTCCCATAATTTTTCTGTAAGTCAGAGAATAATAGCAATGTGGTAAAAAGGGTTGGTTTAGCAAATGATATAAATTATTATAAGCCTATTCAATGTAAAAAGAGACCATATGCTCTATATTTCACACATTATAGTTGTAATTAAATACAAGTAAGTTAAACATCTTATTCAATGTCACACTTAAAAATCTATTTGTCATACTAGCATTGATCAATATAGAAGAACAAATTTCAACTATTACATGAATGGGCACTTCTTATTTACTGATTATTGCCTGTTTTTTTTTTAACCAAATGAAATCTGATATATAGTTTTTAATTTATTAGGAATAAAATGATACAGGAAAATAATATAAAATTATCCAAACATTTTGAGCTGAAAATCTAAATTCAATGTTTTTTCTGAATTTCCCAACTTTGTCATGGTTTGATGCATATGTCCTTGATTTTTATCATAATGTCTTCATTTAACTT
>JAUELA010125003.1:0-15842 GCA_031471845.1 Boltenia villosa | reverse complement strand
TTTGAACATGGATATATGTGGATAACAACTGTGATGGTGGAAGGTTAAAAATATTTATATATCTGCATACTTAGCAGCGGCGGTATAGCACCTAATTCGTGTTTATAAAAAAGTCATTGACACAAGTTTTCTGCTGAAGATAGAGTACAATAGGTACATAAGTTGCATTAAATAAAGTAACGTCAATCAAGTTTAGGATTCATTGTTTTTTTATTAATTTACCGTAGATCCCAGTGGTTAAAAATAAAATATATGTAGTGAAGGTTTTAATAACTGACAGCTGACCAAGTTAGACGACCCCATGGTACCTTGTTGTTCCTTCACAGCATATTGTAAATTTTCTAATCATGTTTTCCTTCTCTCTTTTTCCATTCTTATGCTGTGTAAATAATAAACTACTATTACTAATATAATAAGTGTGCCCTGTATACCTCACCATGTCAAAGAAACGGGGGAAGAGTTCATCTGCCCCTGGACAAGGTGGGCGATGGGAAGCGGGTTTACTGGTTGCTCAGGTTGAAGAGGTGGGTTGATCATTTATTTTATTCCCCAAATTTTGAATAGAATAGTTTTATTATTATTGGTGCAAATTCAAAATATAAAATGGCCGTGTTTACATTTTGTTTTTGCTGTCACAAAATTTAGTTTCAAAAACAAATAAAAAAAAATGGTATAATTTTTCTCCAATACACACATTCATTTGATATATTTCCCGACCCACCCAAACCCTTGAAACATTTTAAACCATTCCAAATTGTCAATTTGTTAATAATAAAATACGCTGTTAACAATAAGTGAAGTGCTTTTATTTAAGGACACAAGATATATGCTAAAGCTGGTTGATCAATGATACTGATGATTATCTGGAGGATGTTTTGAAAATAAAATAAAATTACTTGTACGCGTAAAGCCTTGATTGAAACTACTTTCAGTTTTGATTTAAGCTTGATTATTAATTAAAAAAAAAGAGTAAATTTTCTTAAAATGTTATTTCTGACTTCCAAGTTTTTTATTCACAGGAAAACTGGAAAGTAAGCATCAGTTTTGTTGTTGAGAATCAATCGGAAGATTCTGTTCACGTGAAAGCTCTCGCTAATGTTGTCAAGATTCCTCAGAGAAGATTATTCAGTTACGTCCACAAGGATGACTTGATGGAGTTGGTGAGGACCTAATTTGTGCTCTTTGCCCCTGTTCTCACCTATTGTTTGCCTGCCTGGAGTTGTGCTTGAACCTCTAATTTTACTTCAAAATAAAGCTATAAAAATCATCGAAAATGCTCCACCCGAACCCATGTTACTCAATTTTATCGAAAACTAGAGTTATTAAAATAATGATCTATATAAATATGAAATTGACAAAATCATGCACAAATTCAAAAACAATGATTCACCTGACGTCTTCATCTCCTATACTATCTCTCCCGAACACAACAGAAGATCCATGTCCACTCCCTGAAACATATTGGAGTTGTCACTTGGAACTCCATTCTCTATAACATCCATATATTAAATTATAAAAACTTTTTTAATGCTTTTAAATCCTATTTATTGCAACATTATGTGTGAACTTATTTTCAAATTTGATTTACACTCATTCATGTCATTTTATCACTGCAACATTGTTTTCTATCTTGCTTGTCCTCATTTTATATTTATTCTATTCATCCATCCATTTTTATTGTACTTTATTTAAACCTTAAAAATATAATCTTAGAACCAAGGTGCTGCAGACTTGATGACCGAATGGTCCTTCGCAGCCCCGATTTGTCATTTTCTTCTGTTTATTTTATTTCTTGTTCATTTACTTATTTGCTCATTTTATTTATTTACTAGACTACCCGTGACCCATTGGGTCAACCAGTTTCGAAAACGGCTTTGGTAAGCCGTGGCCTTGTTTTAAGAAACCTGTTTTATTAGGTTTATATTGTGCCCGTTTGCGATTGCACTGTATTTAAATATAGCAAAAACGGTGCGAACGCAAATGTTGTTTTCCTCCTCTGTGACGAAATAATGGTTGAACAATCGGTGGGAATATCAAGTTATTAGTTACGCTAAAAGGGAAATTTTCAGTATTATATTGCCTTGTGACGAAATAATGATTTAAAAATCAATGGTAACTCGAGGTATCACACACAGTGGAAAATAGTGGAGTTCGTAATATTACGTAATAGAGGCCATCGGTGAGGCAAAAAACGGTGCTAACTCGGGAACCCGTAGTTCGATTTTCAAGAAACTTGTTTTATTCTGTTCACATTGTGATTTCACGTATTTCATACGATTACTATATGGGGCAATCATGCGTCGTTTTTGCTGTATTCAAAAACAGACAAACAATCAATCAACCAATCAATCAAGCAATTTTATAGTTTTAGTATTATAGTAGATTACTCCCTCATGTACTTATGACAAACAATAAATCTCTCCCTCTCTCTCAGTTTTGAGTAGAATAAGGTTAAAGTGAGATAAATATTTTTCCTCCATTTGTTCAGATTGAGGAGATCGGAAATCCAAAGACAAGGAAAACGAAGGAACTTCCTCAGTATTTCGAGATCACAGAGATCATCAAAGGTCTCCTGGATGCTGGAGAGGAGATCCCGCTTCATCTTTGGGGAAAACTGATCAAGTTTGGCCTGTTGAATGTGAAGGAAGCAGATATGAAGAGGAGAGATGTAGAGTCCAAGATGAAAGATGAAAAAGGAGGAGGGAAGGGTTCAGGTCAGGATCTTACAGATTGCATTCAAGTGGATATAAGGTTTAACATCTTGACTGCCCACTACTAGTATACTCATTTTTTTTTTCAATAAAAAAATATGCACAAATAAATTATGCATTCAAAAACCATATTTATGAACATATTTTTTTAAAGGGTTGATGGTTTCACAGTTGGTTCATAGTTGTAATTCACACATCAGAGTTGATCATATCAGCATCAATTATTTTAACAATGTTAATAATCGTGTAAAAAAGAAGAAAAAAATTGATCAATGAAATATCAACATTCAAAAATTTACTACTCAGGAATTCCTTTTTGAATAATGCTCATTGCTCTTTCGATCAATGTTTAAATGTTCTGCATTGACGAAGAGCCTTTCCAGATATTGTAATGGCAGTGGGGATTGACCAAGTGTGTGTGAAAAAACACTACTATCCAATTTTAATTAATTTTTTTATTTTTTTGAACCTTGAACCAGGTGCGATCATGAATATGGAACTGATACAACTCCAATTTCTTAGGCCACTCAAGTGATAATAATTTGATGAATAGCATTAGTACATGACAAAAGTATCACTACAAAAGCTAAATCATACAGAATACTATGAAATAATGCTGCTCGTAGTTGGCAACCTCTTCCGCAATGACTCGTAACTGGCAATATGAAATGACTTGAATTGTGGACGAACATGATATTCATAGCAACATGTTGAGCAACATTTTTTCACCGCAGGCAAGAAGAGACCCCGCAGTAAATCCCCTGGAAAGGGGAAAGGCAAGAAAACCCCCGAACCCCAAATGCCAAAGAAAGACTGGAGTGCATTGAAGAAGAGGGGAGAAGAGGATAATGATAATAAATATATGGGTGAGTAGTAATTTATCAAAGAAGACATTGAATGCTATCACTATCGTGTTCATCTTATTTTGTCCTAAGAGGTAAGGTTACTGAATCAACATTTAGCTAACGGACGTTTCACCATCACTTGCAAAGAGGACATTTTGCCAACATTTAAAAGAATAATTCTTTGTGTGTCAAGAAATATAGAAATTGCAGCTGGTCGAGAGTTAGATGCTGACAGGTTAAGCCATTGGCTTGTCATCTATGCTCAACGGAAGGTTCAGGGTTATAATCCTGGCTTCATCTGCACAGATTTGTACAGTATACAGCACATGCTTTGCAATCTTCATCATTTCACTTCAATATGCTGTGTTCACCCTGGTCTTTTATGTGAGTAAGTGACTGGGGATGCTGAACTTCTCGCTGGTGCTTTCCTCCAGCGTTCTCCGCCATAAAACTTCAGCATGCTCACAGGCATGGTCGCATCATGTGGAATGAAAGTCATGTTTTGCAGTATGTGTCCATGTATAAGTCCGATACAGCTTTCCGATGAATCAAGGTCCATGTGACACTTCAAAAAAATATTCCCTGTTTATTTATTCTACAGATTGAATCCTATTTCTTGCATGTATGGTAATTCAATACCTACAAATATTCCCATTTCACTTTTATATTTTAAAAATTCAAAATACAGATGATGAACCAGATGATGGACCGCAACATTATATATTTGTGAGTGGATTCCGACAACCTCAGTTATTTCCAATCCTATCTGAACTTGGGGTCAACGTATCGTCCGTCATCAAGATCCAATCAGAGTCTTATGAGACGATCGAAGCTGTCAACAAGCAGAGCGTGCAAGTGCCTGCTACTGATGCTTCAAAAGATGGTTAGTTGCATGTTGATGATAGAAATCATTTCATCTTAGTACAGTTGCCTGTCACAAATCCGGCAACCGCATGTCATTGGGACTGGCAGATTTTAGAAATGTCTGGATTATTGATGTTTTTGTCCCCGGGCTTTATATATACTGTATATCAGTGGTTCTCAACCTTCCCCGCTCTTGACTTTTTTAATCTCCCTTTTCACACTTACAATCGAATTCCGCACAGCTATATCAAAACAAACCAAAAACGAGTTTGCTGCATCAATGTATTTTAGCCTTTAGGGCAAATAAATAAGAAGGAATTCCTGTTTGCTGTCGGAAGTGTGGGCATACATCTGGAACTGGAATATCGATTGTCGGATTAATGGTGGTCAACTGTATGTAAAAATAAGTGTAAAAAAATATTTAAAGAATCTTCAGTGAAAATTCTTTTGTAAAATATAAATTTCTTCTTTCTCATTTTGTTGACACAGAAAATGCAGTTGCTGCTGAAAAAGCAAAGAAAGAAATGAAAGAGAAAGAAATCGCAACATTCTGGAAACTTCTTCCGGTTGTCTTACAGCGGGCGCCGCCGAACTCAACCTTACAAGACCTGGCTCGACTCGAGTACATTGTAGAAGATACGATTCACCCTTCAGATTGGAGTGATGCTGAGAAAATGGTGAGTAGGCTATGAGCTTGTAATTTCATATTTCCCACTTTATTCTGTATTTAAATTGGGTTCCAGGGCAACTGCCTCCCGGACAATTGCGACCGATAACTCCCCCCACATATTTATATATATAGAAGCTGTGGTAAAAGTGACTTATCGTTAATATTGAATGGAATATATCAAATTAACCTACAAATTGATTTATTTTTCATTACCAACATATTTGAAATACACTCACGTGGCAATCTAAACTTATATGTTTCAGGTTTGTTTTGATATAGCTGTGCAGAATCGAATTCTCACATTTCATAAACCATTCAGTTGGTTTTAGTGACATGCCATATTTTTCTATACTGACCACTGTTTTCTGAATTTTGTATTTTAAAATTAAGAAAAATAAAAATTCTATCTGATGGTAAACTTTTTTTCAAGCAAGTTACGGTAAACTTTTTTCGCTCATATAGATACTGTATGTCAAGAGCAGGGAAGCGGTTAATCAAAAAAGGTTGAGAACCACTGATATACAGCATATAAAAAGTCAAAAACCTCAATAATCCGGAAATTTTTGAAATTCGGCAGTCCTAAGGTCTCGTGGTTGCCGGATTATTGGTAGTCAACTGTAGTTCCACATTTTTTTCTTTCTCAATTACATTTAGTACTTTTAAGAGCAGAAAGCATATTTTTTGGTCCTATTTATAGCATTATGAAGAATCTTCAATATACAGATAGGCCTTACATAATTTTTTGCATTAAATATAACCAAATGTTTCATCATTCTTATCATACTATATAATAGGTTGGATTTGGAACAACCTTGTTTGAAGATCTGGCTTGCCTGGTTTATGACTCCCTCGACTGGCGAAGACAGTATCTCAACTACTTAAAGAACATGAATCTGTTGCATGTTCCCTTGCATGGGGAAGTGGAAGCCATTGAACAACAACCTAGTGGATCAACTGAACTAAGGTCCATCCCATCAGCTACTGGTATGTATCCTGCGAAAGACTCGCTTTTTTCGAAAGTACGATTGAGGCCTAATGATTACATGCTTCTCGTTGCTATAAGTTGAATAAGTAAATGATTCAGTAAATTTCAATGTTAAAACCTTATGAAAAGACTTCGTTTAGCAGCACTAAAAACTCTATGACATCACATGTTACATATCTGAGAAAATAATTGTCAGATGCAGGGCACAATAGAAGCCAGTCAAAACTGTTGTTAGGCCTGTCAAATTATTTGCCTTAAACACTGCATAAATTAGCTTACCTTGATACTAAAATAACACAAAGGTAGAAAACAGGGAGTATATTTAATATTTGAGCATGTTCATCGTATGAAAAACGAACTCTTACAATTGAGTTATTTGTGTCCTGTTTAATATTCCTGCCATTTTATAGCCGGTCATTTTGACCAGCGTCATATTTTGACGACTGTCAAAGCCTTCAAATTGCTAGTCATTTTACCGATGACCGGCCCTTATTTTGTGCCCTGCTGATGCAACCACACTCCTCTGTCATTTGATTCTTAATCCATCTATGTATATACTGTCAGCAACAGTCATTTCTAGGATGAAAATCATCGACTGTGACTCTGTGGAAGCGTTAAAAATCAATGATCTTAATTCTGAATCATATGCTGATCAAGTAAATGGTACTACCAAGCAGTGTTCATCTTATAATACTAAACTCTAAAATTGCTTGATTCTGTTTTTGAATACAGCAAAAACGGCGAACGATACACCCATATAGTAAAATCGCAATGCGAACAGAATAAAACAAGTTTCTTGTAAACCGAACCACAGATTCCCGAGTTAGCACCGTTTTTTTGCTCACCGATGGCCTATATTACGTAATATTATGAATTCCACTATTTCCCATTGTGTGTAATACCTCGGGTTGCCATTGATTGTTATTTCGTCACATAGGAAGAAAACAACAATTTGCGTTCGCGTCGTTTTCACTATAATTAAATACAGTGCAATCTGGAACGGGCACAATACAAACCTAATAAATCCTGTTTCTTAAAACAGAGCCACAGCTTACCGAAGTGGTTTTCGAAACTGGTTGACCCAATGGATCACGGGTAGTCTTGTTATTTAATAAATTTTCAATTAATTTTACAGGAAGAAAGGAGAAAGGGAAAGCTCCTGCTCCTGCGGCAGAAACTACGTCAGATGAACTGGTTCCTCCTATAGCAACACAAGGATTATCAAAAGAAGTTGACATGAGATATTACAATGATCTGATGGACTTGGTTCCTCTTGAATCTGTCTCAATCCCTCTTGTAATGCACTGCTTGCTCGAACAGGTATGAAGCAGAATATGGCAGGGCTGGAAATGTGGATGAGTGTGATACGAAATTTTTTATGGAATTTCTTACTTGACATCTTTTAAATATAGCACATTTGTATTTTATTTCCTTGAGCATTTCTTCTGCAATGGACTTCACACGCTTGGTTTTCAGATATTCAGGCTTTATATTTAAGCCTTTTTGACCTCATTCATTCACACACGCTTATTTTTTACAGCTTATTCTTTTACCAATTTGGTGGAAAATATTTTTAAAACTCATCTTCAATTGGTTGTTACAATCTTCCTTTAATTTCTCACTTTTTTGACTTATTATGGGCAATTCCATGGTATTAGGTAATTAGGGCATGTAGCAGGGGTATGGGGTCTGTGAAGATTTCTGCCCCACCTCTCAACTAATTTGGGATTACTCTGACTTAATCCCCCAATTTTTATTTTTTATTTAATCTATTTAATTAAAGTATAATATTTACCCTCGATTCACCGGAAAGCTGATCAGGCTTATATATGATTCTGACTTAAGATGTGATCATGCCAGATTGTGAGAAACATTTAACTGTTGACCATGAATAATATATGCTTAACTTGGGCTATATATTTGTAGTGTTAATTTGGAATTTGAGAAATGCACTGCATATTACATATTTTTGACTGTTTTATGTTCTTCTATTTTTGAACCAAGATCGTAGCAACAGAGCAAGATATTACTCCTCCAAGAGAGATTCCTCGAAGTCAGAGAAGCGATGGAATTCATCTAGCTCTTGCTGACTGCATCACGGAAGCTCTGGAGGACTTGGCATTGACTGAAGAAGAAAGAAATGTAACTAAGTTGTAGATAATTCTCTTCAATTGTGTCTTGCACTCTGTGTAATGCAATTTATGTATAATTGATGAACTTGATTTCGAACTTCCATGTCATCCTATCCTGATAGTCGAAACACATTTTTGATAAATAAATGTGCTGTTTCTCTTCTACTTTTTTACCACAAGAATGAAAAAAAAATCTTCTCGTAAAAAAAGTGTAATGCATCAAGTGATGGCAAAACTCTTAGAACTTGAAAAAATGCTGAAATTCAACCAAACATAATCTTTCAATCCCATTGATGTCTATTCCATGATCAACAGAAGACAACCATTTTAATTCTGAAAGTGAAAACACACAAAATGCATTTGCTTAATGCATCAAATCTCTTTGTGGAATTGACTGACCATAGAATTGAGTACTGACTATCCGACAATATCACACAGATCACGAGAGGTTTGCTTTGCGATTGCTCTGAACATTTTTCGCAGCGTAACAGGATTTGATGGTTTTCAATCTATGCATCCTGTATGGCCGTCATAATAATGCAATTAAAGAGGAATAAAAATGCATGCAACTAACGTATTCTATCCGTTTCCACCTATAATCCTTACAATTTTTTATTTGATCTGGAATATTTTAATAAACTCGGTTGGATCATAGCAATGAGCGATCCTATTTCAACAAACTAAGGTATATATTTGGCATCAGCTGTGCCAGGAACAATCCACTTTATTGTCTTCTCTTCCAAAGACTCGAAGCTAAATATATATTTTTCTTCTCTTCAGGAGTTATCTGACGAATTTCCCTCCATACAGAAGAGCCATCAAGAGGAAATTGAAATCAAAAACAAAAAAGCTCAATCACCCAACCTGATGCAGTACGGAGACGATATGACGATACGGACCCACCACCTCGCGGAATATAATAATTTTAACCCGAAAAATGCAGAAGAGGCCCTACTTCATAGATTGCCTTGTGCCAGGTAACATTTTTTTACCAATAATTTTAAATTTCACTATTTTGCCCCCCAAGAAAATTTTCAACTTTTTTAACTTCTAAGACTGTGGAATTATCAGAGAACAAGCAACAGATTGTCAAGGGAACGAGCATCCCGACTCCAGGAGCTTCTTAGATATTGCGCAACTTTTTCAGAAGGTAAGCAATGCTTGGCATGCATCTTTTGTGTAGAATCATAACTCTCCACTTAGAACAGTGGTTCCCACTTTGGTGGCAAGGATGAGTCAAAATACACAAACTATATTTAAATCTGAATACATTATGTAGAACAGAATGGTCCAACTTGACATTGAGAGCCACTTCGGCACTAAAGTCGCAGGCCACAAATGAAAACTAAATTTTGTATCTTTTTTGATAGGTTTTTTCCATGATTGGTGTCACTTTTCTAACCAATACGGTTACTCTTGCAATCATTACACTTTCGGGGGCTTTGAACTTATTCCTCAATAATGTTGGTCAAATTCTTGTCGCTCATTTTTTTCTAGAAAAAAATACAATAGATCAATATATCATTATGAGCGCTAGCGGGCCCGTAGTTGGACCACCCTGATGTAGAATACTAATATGTTTAATTATTAGATTGAAGGTTTTTAATAGTTAGTTAATTTTATTCTGAAAAGTTATTTTTCATATAGATATACTTAACTTCTTTGTCACACCCCTGATATGTCATCTAGCACCCCTTGTGGCGTCGGAACCTAGGTTGGGAACCACTGACATAGAATACAGGTTGTCCTTGCACAAAAACGGAACCTTAATGTGTTATCTTACCGTATTTCCCCAAAAGGATGACCTATGATCATTGATTGTATTGAAATATTTTTCTTGTAGGATCGAGCAATGTGATTCCATATTCTGAGATTGATCATGCCTTCAAGCAATTTGTTTTTGAGACAATCGATCTCTCTGACACTGATGAGGTTGGGAATATTATCAAAGCTAATGGCAGCGATATCGGTAAGATTCCATGGATTTATTTAACTGAATAAAATTGTTAAATTTTTTAGAACTGTAAATTTTTTTCATCGTTGATGCTTTATAAATCAACTTCAATTAATTTTAATTGATTAAAAGTGAAATTTAGACAAATTATTCCCATTTAATTAGCTCAATCCTAAAAAGCCATTCATTTCAATTCTGGCTTGTGTCTGTAATTCAGAAAAATAGGAACGAACCGTTTTGCTTAAAAAATTTCTACGAGCCAGTAAATCCTGTATAGTCATTCAACAATGTCAGTGAAACCAGGACAACAGAGTCAATTCTGGCTTGAGTCTGAAAGTCAGAAAAAATTGGAGCCAGTCAAAATTATTTTTATAGAGCCCAAAATGCCTTGATAGGGAGCCATTATGTTTTGCTTAAAAATTCTAACGAACTAGTAAAGCTAATTCAAATTAATGCCATAGAGTGAGAGCTTAAATATACATCTGGCTGTTTAGATTGAGAAAATAAACTGGCTAATTTTTTCATAGGAAGCCCATGGGACGATCCATATAACTTAGCTTTCCAGAATGGATCTACTGGAAGCAACATCAATGAAGAGAAATCTACAGAGGTGAAGGAATCAGAACAAGGTAATGGAGATAAAATTGAAGGTGGTGATTTGAAAAATTACATTAGATATTATACCAGAATATTACGCTTTATGTATTGTCGATGCAATATGCTGAAGTCAACAAATAATTGGCCGAGAGAATAAACGTCAACGACCAAAAGGTTGATAGGCAAAAATTCGACAGTCAACTGGTCGACAAAGCTATGGCGTCGACACACAGAAAGTCATAACCCTAAACCCCGCCTTAACTCTTACACTTTGTGTATCTCCAAGCACATTTTTATCAAACAATTACATACATGCATTTACATACTTGTGTAATATTAGATCACTATCGACTAATATGGTGACGACCAAATGTCTGTTGACTATAATTGTCTACATTATGATACATTGACGAAATGTCTGTTGACCCAGAACCGCTATACAGGTGTCAACCCTTGATTCGAGAAACAAAGCATATGTGAGACCAAAGTTGCCTTGAATTTTGGGAGCCAAAGCACCATATGTATGCGCTTTCTGTAACGTATATAGATGAAGTTCATGTAGTCGAACTTAATTGGCAATTGTGTTTTTCATAATTCATAATAACGTATACTGCAAACCTAAATATTAGTGACTTAGTGTTTTTGAAGTATCAAACTTTTTAAATACGCATGTATGTATATAGTGACCGCGTTTGAATATTTGAAAAAATCATACCGAAAATCTGTGCAAATCACAGAGTCTGAGTACCCGAGAATCGTTCCATTCTATCAGCAGCACCTTTTCCAGGCTTTTTCAGGGAAGCATAGCATATGATTTTTTGTTAAGCAGTGCATCTTAACCTTTTTCAACTCGCAGCCCACTTTTACTGACATTTTTTTTGGGGTGCCCACTTTAAGATATTGTGGCATAATGCAATGAAAAAAATTAAAATATATTTGTGAGAAAGAAATAAAACATTAACAACGCATTCGATTTACTGTTAATGGGAAACTTGAGCTTGATTGCTGAAACATATAATGTTCAGCTAAAGCAATCATCACAATCAATTTAGGAAGATATGTTCTGTTATATCAAAGTAACAATAGAATACCAATTTTCAGGGGATAAGGATAAAGCCACAGCACAATCTTCAGAGGTGGAAGAAATCTTAAAACCAAAAAGAAATCTCGATAACTGGTGTTTTGCTGAACATTTCCATCCAGAAGTTTTGATTCAGGTATTATTTAGCTATTATTTCTTAAACAAAGTTTGAGTCTAAATGCGTCCATGTATAAGCCGGTACACCTTTCCGGTGAATCTAGCGTAAATTTGATACATTATCGAAAAAAAAAAAATTGCTGAGATTCAATTAGGCCACATGCTGATAATATAAAAGGTTAAAAGATAAGTGATATTAAATTAGCTTATCTTCAAACTGTGATAATTTAGGAGTTAATATATTCACATAAATAATTATAGTGATATTGCATTTTTCATTTGCAAAATTGTTTTATTTTGTTTTTTTTTCTTGTATTTTTATTATTAACTTTTAGTAAGATAAACTATAACTAAAACTATGCAATAACTTGAACAATCTTACCATAATCAATAATGTAAACAATAACTTCTTGACAAAAACAATAGTTTATTTTTAAATGCATATATATGGAAAAATTTCATTGTAAATTTTATCCCAGATTCTAAATGAAACCACTGAAGCGTACCCAGCGATTGATACTTATTACCATCGACGAGACAATTCTTTGTTGGTCGTCCTACATTGTCCGATGAATAGGAAATTACAAGCATCTGAAGAATGGTCGTCAAGTCTACATTCTGATGTTGGGTTCAGGTTAGTATTAACAGATTATCCAAGAATGGCAAAGATATATGAATAGGGCTCTGCGATGGCCAGAGGGTAAAGCCGTCGGCTGGTTATCTATGCACACCTAGAGGTCCTGGGTGAGAATCTCGGCTTCACCTGCTCAGATTTATTTAATACTACAGCCCCTATATGATGCATTGCACACTTGTTGATCGCTTCACCTCAATATGGGAACGCTGAACAGCGGTTTCACGTGACCTTGGTCACGGCTTTCCACTGCTATCCAAGTTCAGCATGCTCGAAAGCCGGTATGGTCACATCATGTGTCATGTATAAGCCCGATACGGCTTTCTGAGGGTAAATATGATACAATAATCCAAAAAAGTAATCACATTTTTCTATTTTTCTTATAATTTTTCAACCCATTTCCCTTTAGAAACTACCTGGAATACGTTTCCTCGTCGATCGGAGACTGGACAAAGGATGAAGAAGAAAAATATAAGGCCGAGCTGATTAAGAAAGAACTTGAGAAGATGGCATCACAAGCGTCCCAGTCAGCAGGTGATCCGTCCACCCCTCCTCCCCCAGCCACAGGGGCAGGGAAAAGACCCAGGTCGAAGAGCCCCAAAAAAGGAAGTGAGTGCAACACATGTAACATAGTATATGACAGGGTGGTCCAACTTCTTTGACATTGAGGCCACTTCAGCACTAAGCATACAAGTCGTTGGCCACAAATGAAAATTAAATTTTGTATCTTACTTTTGTCTATTTTTTCTCCATGATTGATGTCACCTTTTCAACCAATACTGTCACTCTTGCAATCATTAGTTTTAGGGGCTTTGAATTTATTCATACATAATGCTGGTCAAATTCTTCTCTGCTAATGGTATGTATGCCTGTTATCAAGACTTTTTTTACCAGTCTCAATATGGATTTCTTTGTAGGTAGTGACAAGTGCCTACTGCCTAGTGTAGTCTTTCATTTCCTATTTGATTTCTGGTTTTAGATTTTATGATGTATTCAGCTTTAAGATGTTTAAATCAGTCACATTGGCTCTTGTGTTTATACTGCAGTATTATTTTAAAAATTATCAAAGTCGCTCATTTTTTCCCTAGAAAGAAATACAATAAGCCATATATAATTATGAGCGCTCACGGGCCATTAAAAATCACTCTGCGGGCCACAAGTGTCCCGCGGGCCCGTAGTTGGACCACCCTGTTATAGGAGAATACCCTAAGCTGAAAGTCATTACCAAATTTTCAAGAATCAATAAGTCAAAGTGTTTTAACATAATAAAACTTACGATAAAATACTATTCAGGTCGGCGGGGTAGTGCATCGAGGTCCTCGAGCAAAATTGGGGGTGCAGACGAATCTCAAACTTATAGCAGTCCTTACATCCGTGCCGGGTCACTCAAAGCTCAATCGGAGGAGAAGGCCAAGCTCCAGGAAGAAGAAGACAAGAGAAAAACAGCGAAGGAATCGAAACAGCAGAGTCGTGTCAAGTCGGCGGATAAGGGAAAAAACGCAAAGTCTGCAACCAGTAAAACATCCCAAGATGGAAAAAGACCAGGTAACATATTCTACTTCTTCTATTATAAAATTTAGGTTAAAGCCTTAGTTAATTTACATTGTTAGCAATGTTGCTTCTAATTTGTTCATGTCTTTGTATTCTAAATTTATGTCTGTGCAAATCTAAGATAGGTTTTGTGTGCCAGATTTTTTGTTTGTTAATGGTGATGTAAAAGATATTTTATAATATGAATGCCTACATTTTTTTTGGCTTTTCAGAGTTGCTGTTTCATCGTAAATTGTAGAATCATAGAAGTATGTTCGCGTGCACACTTGTACAGCTTTGAGGAAACATTGGTTTAGTTTAGAACACTTCCAATAAACTGAACAGTTTGTAGATGAAAATATTCTTCATGTAATATTATTATGCTCAGTCAAGTTAGAATTACCATAATAGATAGATACGGTAATTTTCCATATATAATACGTACCCATCTATAATACTCATTTGAGGGAAGAAAAAAAAGACATTTTTCGTTTAAAATATCTGTTTACGGTTACGACATGATCAATTGAAAAATTGAATCGGCAAAATAATTTTATAACACTTTCGGTCAGGACATGTATATACGCATTTTCACAGTTTACAATTGGGTGCTTTCAATGCGTGCCACTTATCAATTACTATTTTCATGTTATGTATGTTCGTGTGATCACGGCATGCACAGGTGACGTTCTCTAGTCTAGAAAATAAATTGGCAATGTTGTTGCTGTTTCGAAGGAAGTTTAGCAGATGAAATTTAACTCGATATTATATACGGTATATGATAAATTGCTGGTAATCTTTTTGATAAAATTTAAAATTCCTTATACCCATGTATATTACGAACCCCCCAAAATTGACTGATTTTGACATAAAGTAATATGCATTATATAAAGAAAATTACGGTAGATAGAATTTTTATTTTTTGTCATTTTGAAATACAAATTTTTAAAACAGCGGTCAGTGTAGAAAAATACAGCATGACATTAAATTTTTTTATTTATATGAGCTGTATAAAGTGTGCTAGAAGAATAATCAGTGTTATCACTTATCAGTGAGTTTCAGTGTTATCTAGGATTCGGTGTTGAAAAATCAGTTAATTTTATAATTCATCCCAATTGTTTGGTGGACATAAATATTATATATATTTTTTTATCCTGTTTTCTCACAGGATCGGGTAAAGGAAAAGGCCGACGTTCATCGAAATCCCATTCTAGATCGAGGTCTCGATCAAGCAGTGGAGAAAGAGAGCCTGCAATTGAAGAACCACCAAAGCCAGAGAAACCTGGTCTTCCATTCACAGGGTCTGTATTAAGAGTCTGATTATATTTTCTATTGTTTGTTCCACATCGCAATCGTTAACGATTTGTATCAAAATAAATTTAGATGTAATTTTTCTTTCATTTTAATTTTTTTTTAATTTAAGTGTATCACATTAACTTCTGAATGAAACAGTTTCTACTCAATATTCTCTCTTTTTCACTTTTTTGAATATTTTGCAATTTGTAATGCTTCTGTCAAATTGTATTACTAAGTTGCAGTTCTATTGAAATTTTATGTTGTGTGTGTAAAAAAAAAATGAAAAATCACAGAAAAGTTTATAATCAGCCCTAAACCTAGCCCTCATATGTGTTGTAATGACCAGGGCTGTGGAGTCGGTACATAAAACTTCCGACTCCGACTCCTCCATTTACAAACATCCGACTCCGACTCAGACTCCTTTAT
>JAUELA010124892.1:0-15843 GCA_031471845.1 Boltenia villosa | reverse complement strand
CCATGTATAAGCCAGAAAACGGCTTTCCGGTGAATCCGAGGGTAAATATGCAACATGTTTATGTTTTTTATGTAGTTAATGCTTCTAGAATACTAGAAAATGTATGACTTGAAAAAGAAAGAAAAATCTTGACCAACTTGACAACAGGTATTGGTTAAAAGACAATCCTAACATGGTCCGAATATTTTTGGTGATCTACCAGAAGAATGGTCTTTTCTCACTCTTGCATTGCTCGCTACTTACAATCACCGAAGCGTGAAATAAGGGTCACTACTGTGGAATTATACCTTTTTTTAATGTGCTTGCAGATTCACATGATTCTTTATCATTTTTACAATTTTCAATAATAATATGTTTGTAATATATATGGGAGGTGTCCAAGCCTAATTTCATTGATATTGACAAAACTATAATAGCATCAAAACACATGCAGTAGGCCTGTGTTTTATTGTTATGAAAGTATGGGCTCTTGTAACCTTTAGCAGTCCCTTCGAAAATCTTGTTTATTTTAGCGGTCGCTATATTTTCTTTGTGTATCAAAAGCATATTGTGACGAGATAATGTATTTAATATGTCTGAGACTGCATGTTTGGATTGAAATGTGATGTAGTCGCTTAGTTTCACTATTCTTATGAAATCATACCTCAAATCATACGATATGAAAATAACTGTAAGCGAAAATTCAAGACTAAAGCGGGAGTGCATTGGACTGTCTTGCCGAATTCATGTGACAACACTTTGGCGATACGAGAATTGAAGCTTTTGATCATGTATTGCTGCATATTTCTCGATGGTATGTTACGCCATAATAAAAATTGAAAATGAGATAAAAATTTTAGTACTTAAATAAATTCAGTGTTAGTTAGAGAGGAGGGTTAGATAATAGCTAATATTTCTTCAAAACAAAAATTTACTTGTGACAAGCACCTTCCGAAGCGATAATCGTGTGTACTCAACCGTGATGTTGTTTTGAAAGTCAATCACTCGGGCAGTAGAGATATTTAGAGACCGCTAAATTATCTTTTTTTCTAACTTGAGTGTACTGTGACGTTATGCTTCTTACTTTGCAATCTATTTTTTTAGCTACTTCAAAAAATTTATATAAGAATGTGACTAAATTATTTCCTTATGACATCATGCCGTCCATCATTAACGCAGAGGATTTGGGACGCGTCGTCCGCGTTGAATACGATTACCAATACAAGTCGAATGATGGGAGGTTGATAAAAATAACTGAAGGAGACGAGTTTGTTTTAATAAAGAAATCAAACGTTGATTGGTGGCAAGTTATCAAAATAGGTGCGTTTTACTTGATATTTGTAAAATATTGATGAACATATATATATGCATGTATATAATATTTTGTAATTGAAAATGGTGCAATAATGTCATTACCATGCGATTGTTTTGTTGTAATAATGTGATATTTGGATTATTGTCAACACAGTTTTACATATACAACATATTGAAAACTACAGAAGGGCCTCTTATGTTTATGTGATAAGCAGTATGTCACATGTTATTTAATCTCCTTAACAGTAATTCATAGGAAGTACTTGGGGCAATTAAAATTTCATTACTGTAGTTGTCCTTTGATGACAAAAACAGATAGAGCTTCTGTTTAAATGTCGCTCTTAGTTGATTAATTATGTATGGTTAATTTGTTTGACTATTATGTTTAGATGAGAAGAAGCCATTGTATATTCCAGCCGCATATGTAAAAGAACTGCAGCAGAAAACTACCTTAGATCATCCTTTCTTCAAGTATGTACTTTAAAATAAATTGATTTCATGGTTATTGATATGATTAATACTATCACAAGTGGCCGAAGCATATATAGCCTGCAATGTTTTCTGGTTATGTAGAAAGCCTTTGGGATTTGGGGCTCTATTGCTATTAAAAAAAGTAGTGTTGGAAAATTTTTGTATATTGATTTTATTTATGGGGATATAAAAATATGACTTGCCCAAATACACTGAGATGGTATATTGCTATAAAAAAGTATATGACAAATTTTCTATATTGATTTTATTTATAGGGATATGACTTGCTAAATACACTGAGATGGTAATAAATGTAACATATGTTTTGTCTGTATCCTATGTTAAATTACTCAACACTTGTCCTATACCTATATGCTATTTAAAGAAGTACAGTCGGCTATCGATAATCCGGCAACCGATATTCAGGATCCTGCAGTTTTCCGGGTTAATTTTGGAACGCAGTTTCAAATTTCCCATGTTAGCGCGTCACTGTTTTCGGGAGGCGCCGTTCATGTTTTGATGACGCTGTACCCAGAATCAGCTGTGTGCCACTGCTTCAGACAGCAAACAAGCATTCCTTCATATTTATTTGCCATAAAAACGCTGAAATACATGCACGCAGCAATCAAAACTCTCGCGTTTCAGGTTTTGGGTTGATATAGCCATCTAGATTCGAATTATCTAATTTTCGTGAATAGAACTGTTGATCTTCGTAATACCAACAAGTGAGAAAGCGGGAGATTGAAAGGCAATCAGTCATGCGTATATATAAGAGCAAGGAACTGTAAACTTTTTTTCACACATACTGTACGTCAAGAGCAGATAAGCGGTTGAGCAAAAAAAAGGGTTGAGAACCACCATACAGACAAAAACCTCAATAATCCGGAAATTTCGAAAATTGTATAGTCCTGCCGGATTATCGGTAGGCTACTGTATTTGAAATGTTTAGCCTTTATTCTTTATCAGTATTACTGAACATTGCTAATCCCACATAGACTTGTGACATATGCCAAATATGTTTTGTTGATTTTAATATGTTGTTGTATTATTTACCTTTGACATCTCACCATTTCACACATCTTCATTATGCAATACAGAAAGGCACAAAATGCTTTACTGAAGTCTCAAAAGAATGAAGATAAAGAGACGCATCAGGAAAATGCGTCAAAAACAAAAAAGACAGTCCAACGTCTTTCTGGTGGAGGCCAGGGGAAGGAGCGAATGATTGTTGTTACTGGATCCAGAGAAGATCTCAATGTATTCAGTGGATTCTCCAGTAACATGCGATTGTATGTGTTTTATTGCCTGATATATATGTATTTATGGGGCTTTCTATTCTAATGTATCATGCAGTACTGCGACTATGTTTCTCCAACTTATTCACTGCATTAGAGCAGAAGAACCTCTACCCCGACATTACTTACTAGTCAATAGTATAATATTAATCTTGAAACGTTTTTTTTTTGGCTTACTGTATTAAGAAGAAATTATCCACAAAATGAATGGAATAATATAATATTGATCTGTGCCTCAGCATTATATCATTGTGAAGTGATTGTTTCAAGTGATTTTATTGGTTTTATTACAGCAGCGAAATGAGAGCAAGCACCGATTCTTTGGACAAGTTCATTGAAAACGAGAACCCCTATGATGTCGTTCCTATAACACCCTTGGCACGACCGAATGAGAAAGATAACGCTGTAAGCTAATAATTTACTTTACTACTGACTCAACGAAAAGCTATACCACTTCTTTCACTTTCATCAATGTTGTTGTATTCGCAATTTACAATGCTCTTGTATATTGGAATAGGGAAGTTTTCATATTTATCGATGATATTATTTTTCTTCATCATGATTTTAGGTTTCTCCTCATGCCGAGGTTAAGCGGGAAATAGCATCATTCATAGAAGATCCTGATTATGAAAATTTATCTGTGAGTCTATACTATACAGCTTTAAGATTGTACTTATATTTTACATATAAAAGTATTTCACCTATCCTAAAACCGTTAGTGTTCTATATTATTGTTTCATATTTCCTCAACTAATTATCTCACCAGGATTTTACCTCTGCCATGGAAACAGCAAAGCACAAACGACAGCCATCTGATCCAGCTGGTTCCAACATTGAGCCTAAACGAGGTAAGTGATCATTGGATTTCAATGATGTGTATTGCGCTATTTTTCGAGAATTATCTTGTGCGCAATACAATATTATGTGGTTATGTGAAACATTTCCTGCAATAATTATTTTGATCCAATTGAGAATATATGAGGTTGGTAATCAATCGGAATTGAAGAACATCTCAATCACTAGGAATAGGGATAGAGTAGTTTATAATTTTTTTATCCTTTGTGACTCTGACTGCAGAGGCCTGGCTTTGAAAATACTCTTTGAAAAAGCCAGTATTTTCGACTTTCTTCTTTGACTCAACTACTTGACGTTTTCCAACACTATGTCGCAGTCAAACATGCATTTTGGCTAATGCAATGTGTGTTATTGCAGTCATAATGTCGTCATTGAATTAAAGCAATTATATCTTGACAACTTTTTGTTTGATATAGGAAGCGGAAATAAGAATCCACCAGCAGTGTCCAAGAAACCTTCATTTCGACGTCCAGATCACGCCGACGACTCTCAAGAAGTACCACAATATGCAAATCTTCAGGTGTGCTTGCATAATTCAGATTATTTGTTCTTATGTACTAATGTTTATTTTTATACTGTATGTAATGGCTAGAGATTGAAGCATGCATAATCTGATATTTTTAGGGACAAGCCATCAAACCTGCGTTACCGATGCAGCATTCACCGCAATCTGCGACCACAGTAGAGGTGTGTATGTTGAATGTTTTCATGCGAAAACAAAACATGTTGGCTGCAAATTTTTGGTCAAATAGTTTTGTTATTTTTATTTCCTCATTTTTTAAATTTTATCTTCTCTTTCACCCAGGTGTTTGAAGATGGGTGGGAATTGCAGCTTGACAATCAAACGGGAAATAAGTATTATTACAATTCAACAACCGGAGCTATGAGGGTTAAACCCCCTCGGCGGACCAACATTACCCCAGAAAATTCAAAAAAGGCACCGACTCTTGTGAGCTTTGAAACTACTTTTATGGTTCTTCTGAGAAACAACGTTTTTCTATTGCTGTTTTTTTTTAATTTATCCAATTTTTCAATTCAGGTTCTACCAGATCGAGACGCGTCCCCCGAATATCTATCCCAGAAAACGTCTGTTAAAACAACTGAAGAAATGAAAGCAATGAGGTATCATTTTAACTTTCCATTCCTTTTTAATTTCAAAAAAATTATATTACCTTCATTGGGTTAAATTCTTAGACCATCTCCGTTACAACGACGGAAAACTTCTCCAGCCAGGTTTAAAAATCCCAAAAGGGCCCCATTTTTTAAAAAGGGTGAAAAGAAGAAGAAAAATGACGAAAATATTTCTCCCAATGAAAACAACAGCAATAATTTTTTTTCTCACATTCCCAGTGCATATGATGGGACAAAGCAAGATAAGGTTTGTTGAAATCAATTTCGATGTTCTATTCTCAATATTTATTCTTTGTATTTTAAACAACTTCCTTTTCCTTCTTGAAAATTCGCTCTTCAAAAATTTTGATCCCACTTGTAGTTCTAGTCAGTTATCAATCAATAGCCTGCCATTAAAGCCTTGGATTACTGAAGCCATCTACTAATCTATAATTAAAAATTGATTTTCTCGTTCTAATTATAATTCCGATTTGCTAGCTCGTGTTCACCTGTGTTTCAAATGAATATTTTATCTTCTTGAGTTTCGAAGATACCCTATCTAACGTTAAATGACTGAATTGCAATAATATTTCATGCATTTGTGATTAAGAATGCCATCTTTTTCAGCGTTTTTCATCGAAAGATTGATGATAGAATCTTGATGATATTTGGTATTTTGTATCCAGGATACCGATCAGTTTTCTTCTCCAGTCCTCCCCCACAAAGGAATTGGATCCTCGCACTCAAGAGCATCCTCAGGAACCTCCCGTTCTCTCTCTCCTGATGCTGCACTCTCTATCCCTCTCACTTCTGCAGAACCATCCGCACCAACTCCTGCTGGCTGGGTGAAGGACAGAACCCCAGATGGGGACACATTGTTAATCAACAGCATAAGTGGAGACAGGGTGAGAAATCAAGTTAATACCGTTTTATGTTTTCAACGGATTTACATGGCTTGCTTGACATCACTTGCATTAATTTTATATTGTAATTTATCATTTTTATATTAAAGCTAAAATTGTTACCTTGATTTATTTTGATTCAATTGGTAAAACAAGTATTAATTTTCCAATCGTACGAGAAAATCTGTTTCTTTCAAGTGTTCAACTTGAAATTACTTTAAAAATCCGAATATCTTGCAAATTCTGGTTTTTCTTTCATATGTGAAGATAGGCCTACTCCATTTAGGTCACGGTCCTGTTAAATTGCAGATTAAGCTAAAGTTTTTTTTTTAACCACTTCCTAAAATGATCTTCTCGTTTCTTTTCAGTGGATACAGTATTTTGACTCGAGCAGTGGAAGTTTTTACTACTGCAATGAACAGACAAGAGTAACTGTATGGGACTTGCCATTGGTAAAGTCACATTTCTATTATATATTCCTTTATAATTGTTCCCACAGTGTTTTTTCTCAGTCAGAATTGATTCTTGAATAATAATACAAAAGACGCATTTTATGGTTTGCAAGTAATTTACCAAAATGCGGATTGCATGCATTTTAACCTATTGCCAATGTCTTCTAACCCCTGTTTGTTTTGGGGTGATCCTACAAGGGTTCTCAGTTCTCCCTAATTCTTTCAATTTACTGATGTCACTGTGAACAAAGAGACAGATCCAAATATCCTTTAGAAGTCAATTTTAAACACTCCTTCAACCTGCTTGTGAAATGATTGCATCACTAACTGTTGCTTATGTAATCACTTAACCAGATTGAAAATGTCACATATAACACTAGAGGTGGTGGAGAGCAAGCAATATCAAAATCACACTCTCCAGAAACTGCTACAAAACATGGCAGGAAATCCGCAAGTCCGCACGGTTCTCCTTCTGTGATGAAGGAATCAAGGAAATCGAGTTTGAGAAAGTCTAAAACCCTCGACAGAGACGGTTTTACGAACTTAAACGATGGCGAGTTTGTAGATCAAAAAACTAAATCTTCATCTTTACCGTGGCCGAAGAAAAAGGCCCCCAAATCGCCACCGCTGCCACCCCCAGCTAACTCGAAGCCCAGAATTGGTCGGTCCCATGATAAGAACAACTCAAAACGGATGTTGCATACGCAGTCGATGATCATTCTGGATGATACCCGGCACGGGATGTTTCACTCTGCAGGATCTTTTTCAGCACAGAAGTCTGATTCCGAACAGAATGAGGTAGGTTTTGCATATTTAATAATGACAATCTCAACACTGTAGGCCAGTGGTTCTCAACCGGGGGCCACGAGACCTTCGCCAGGGGGCCACGAGCAGGCTATATTTAAGTCTTTTGTGCAGGATAACGCCACTGCGTCTTGCATTTTTTGACGGCAGGGGGCCACGGAGGTGTTGAGGACCTCGGTAGAGGGGCCACGGACCATGAAAGGTTGAGAACCACTGCTGTAGGCTATGATAAAATTGGCACTGATTATTTATCATAGTCTTCATCCGCCAGTGATAATCCATATATGTATGTATATGGTCGTCTGGGTATAATTCAAATAAAAATATGTTTGCATAACCAACTTTGCATGATTTTTGATCATTTTTTTTTTGCATATCGGATTTATTTTAATTTTTCAACACATCTGAGTGATGTTTGGCATTTATCAAAGTACAGCATGGCACTATATTTGTTTTCAGCAAGTCTATTTTGTTGCATTGAAACGTTTGGTTGACACTTTTCATTCCTAAAATAAACTGCATTATATATTTTTCTCAATTGCCAGCATTTTTTTTTGTTGCATTTTGTCCAAAGCGCAGAAAGAATATGCTAGTTGTTTTAAAGCATATTGCGGAGATGCAACCTTAATTACATTTTTAAATTTTTGTCTTCAAGTATTGATTATTAGACACAAAAAATATTCTGACTGGCATGAATTACGTATTGCAAGCTTTAATGCTTTTCATGCATACAAAAATATAAAATTTTATGAAAGAACACAAATATGGATGTGCAGAGCAAAATACTTATACATGTTGTGGCATCATGACGTCATTATTCATGAAATGGTTCAATCGTAAATGATCAACCTTGATAAATTTTCAATATTACTGTTATATATATTATATTATATTATTGTTATCATAAAGTTTAAAATAACAGCTTTTGTATCTAGTTCCTTACTTGTAAGATCCCTATGACAGTTTATGCAGCTATCGAATTATGATTTATCTTGTTCATATCATATTCATTTGTGATTGTACTTTCTTAAATTTCGCTTTCACCTTCATCTCGAGCCTGGTTTACACTGGTCCGAAGCGATAAACGAGCACACAATATTTTAGTTTACATGTAAAAAACTTTTGGTTTGGTTCAAACAACTTATTTTCATACTAATCGCAACACCAATCGCATGCAAATTTTGCATAAATGTAAACTAGGTTTCAATTCTGATGTTCATGGAGAATCAACAATCCAATCATTCATTTCACTTTCGCTATGAATAAATCTAGTTCTGTGATGTCATGCTGATTAACCCTCACGTAACCTTTGATACTCACATGGTGCCTGTACAAGGTTAATCACGTTTGAACGTGCATGGTCTGAACTCATGAACTGCATGCATTGAACTGCGAGACATGAAATCACTTGGCTGCTGCATCACAAAATTTGTCACATGACCCAAAATATATTAACGCTTGGGAAACTTTACTTTAAACAGGCCGACAAAGATGATCTGATCGACAGAGTGAACTCTTTGGTGCCTCCCCCTCATCCTGTGGGTGTTTAACAACTTTTTTTTGTGTTTCTATGTAGTACTCCCACCTCTACATGATTATATTTACTACAGTTATCTATATGAACATGAAACTATGTGTTATACTAGAAAAAGTATATTCTTTCTACTAAAATTATTGTGATAGCAGAAAATTTAGGCAGCGGAGATGGTTTTCCAGCCAATAAATATGGTATTTATTATTATTGCTTAAGTTAAGAAGATCTTTTGAATCTCTTATTAATAGTTATGTTAGACAAAAAACAATTTGTATTTGCAATTGTATGTTAATTTCATGCTTAGTTGTAGCTTATTTGCGATGACTCGATAATAATTATAAATAATTCTTGTGTGTATTCGCCTAATTCAAACAATTGCTTTTTTTAATTTGAATTCTTGAGAATTTGTTATCTAAACTAATTTTCAAATATGGTCCTGTCTTCAGATGATAGAGAGGCAAGGCAGATTGAACTGGACCAAACTGGCTGAAGCCGGAAAGAAAATGAGAAAAAACTGGTCACAGCAATGGGTTGTGTTATTGTCAAACAACCTTCTTTTTTACAAGGATCAAAAACAGGCCATGATGGTATGATTGATTTTATTGTTATCTATATCGCCATTCCTTCGATTAAATCTTGATGATCTTTTTTCAGACTAAAGCAAATCCTCTTGGAAAACCAGAGAGCAGTTGTGAGTTACGTGCAGCATCAGTTGAGTGGACGAAGGATAAGAGCAGTAAAAAGAATGTCTTTGAGGTCAGAATATGCCTTCTAGACAATGATATTGTTGGTTTCTTCCATAATTGCTGTTTATTGTGTCTTATAGTTGTATTATTCTTGCAAAGTAACTTAAGACTAATGTAATATGTAGGGTACACATAAGAAATAAATATTTCTTTATTACCGTGTGGTGTGAAGAAAATGGGCAGCCCCCATCCCTCTAAATTTAATTACGAACTCTAAATTAAAAATCACCTTATATAAAACAGGAAAGAACTACAATGTATTTACCCCAAATAGTTCCTTTCAATATTGTACATGGCTTCAAGAAACTAATGTGACACGATTGTGAGCATACTTGCTATACCCTCAGTTCTTGCCACCCTCATTTAATTGTGTCCAAATAAAGGAAAAGCAATGATGTCACTGGTAATGGTTCAGCCGGGATACTGGTTTCATTGGGACGCAATGGGATGGGATGCATTTGTGAAAAAATACTCATTTATGTTCAATATGTGAGAATACTACTCGTAACATCACATTACAAACATCACAGTCATGCATATCCAAATGATTTTGTGTAATATATAGATCAGTTGTTCTCAACCATTTTGGACTGGCCACCACCTATCTATCATTCATTGAGTTAAAAAAGGGATGTAATTCAAACCACATAAAAACAATCAATTTAATTCTCATGAATTAACTCATTAGACACAAAATTGAGTCAAAAACATTACGAAAACACTATAATACAGTTCACTATACTTGATTTCAGGAGGGTTTTCTTACCACCTGAGAAAACCTTCTGCGACTGGTTGAGAACCACTGGTATATATAGATAATTGCACTAAACGATCACACTTCACTCGTAGTGTATTGAGTTTACATGGTTAATATTATGTTCTCATGAACTACTTCAGTGAAATAATATTAAAAACAGTGTTAGTGTTTCACATTGAGTCATTCTCAGCCTTCTATTGAAATAAAAAATTAACCCACATCACATGAAGCAGAATGGAATATGAAAGCAGGTTGTGTATTGATGTGCAATAGAAAAGGGTTAAATTATTACGCAGATGAAAAACAAAGGCTTCATCTTAGGCAACTTTTATTCATTTCAACGTAGGTTCGGACAGTGCGCGGATTCTGTTTCCTTCTTCAACATGACGATGTTATAACTATTCGTGAATGGTACAAGTCAATAGAGGCAACAATAATAAGAGCGGTAAGTTAATATTATTATTATAAATGACGTGTTTATCTGTACTTTTGGACACTACGTTTCACATTTTATGCAAATGTGTCTGATGCATGTAAAGTTTACAGAAAACTGAGACATCGTTCAGTGACGAATGCTTTAAAACATATACGTGTAGCAGTGATACAGATTTTAGATGACCATATTCATTAGGCTTTGCTAGAATAATGTTATATTTGTAGCTATTTCATAATTTACTATTATACTCCTGTGAAGAAGTATATTCAAGCATTTGCCATTATATTTAAAGGAATGAGCTACTATGAGCTGTTATTGGTTGGATCATACTAACCAACTAGGAATAACTAGATTTATCATTCTGCTTTACTCTCAGTATACTATTTAAGAGTGTTCCCCTCTACTTCCAGGAAGTTATGCCATAACTTAATATTTTATCACAATGATGATCTAAAGTGAACATGAGATTCCAAGATGTGAATTTTTATATACATAGATTAATTATTATATATGGTAAAACTATCATAACTTATTATGAAGGTGCATTAAACACTGCAGGGTGTTAATATTGTAGCTTGCTTAGTGAATATTGCAGAACGTCATTGTGATGTCACTCCCATTTCCCGGTTACTTCCTGTGGTTTAGTTTGCATGAATAGACCGATATCTTCTTTCACCAAAGGCAGGATGCAGGCCAGGCTCTTACTGTATTGACTTTTCTAAATGCAGTATCGGTATATATTTTCAGATGATGTAAAAAGGCTGGTTTTCTTCCGAGAAAGTGATATGTATTGCCAGTGCAGTTAAAAGATTGCAATTTCTCAAGCTAATATAGTTCATTTTTTCAATACACGATTTTTTAACCAATATTTGTTACCACTTTGTATGGAATTTCTTATTCTATATTGTTTTAAAACATCAGCTTAGCAGTTTGGGCAGCTATTGTTAAGCTGTTATCCTTTTCTTCAGCTGAACAGTGCCAGCTCTCGACTTGTTCATTTTGGTTTATCTGTGCAATTTTCACCAGAAAGTAAGTGCACCTAACACACAATGCACCATAGAAAGCCCTAACCCAATGCAACCCAGGTTACGTTATGGCCAGATTCATTCTTAATCAATGTGCTACTATTGTTTAATAGCTTCAATAGCTTAACTATACACATAGAGGAAATGACTGTATAATGTTGCATCATTGATGTGACAGTAGTCTAAATTTGTATACAGAAATGTTAGCATTATGAGGTTATAGATAGCAATGTTTCATTCTATAGCTTCGATATGACAAGGCTAACTACTACTACTATCACTGTCGCTGTTAATAATATAACTATATCTTTTCAATATAAAACTTTTTTAAACAAGACAGCATAGTAGACATCACGAGTTTAATAAAAATCGCATTTGATTGCGTTGAGAATCCGTGACAACAATATTCGATATGTAGGTTATTTCACAGGGAGCTTACGTAATTGGAAACATAGTCGTGATGAACTACTTCTTCCTTTCAGTTGATAAATGTCCGAGGATATGATTGATAGCGTTGTCCGATTGTCAATAAACTTAAGTGACGTTGATAAAAGTTACTGGCATGTAACTCAAGTCACACGTTTTTATTAGGGTCGTATGATGGGTTCCACACAATTCTCAGGCATGTAGAAGTATGTTCTGCAGTAACAGACAGCTGAAATCTTCGTGCCAGAAATAGGAAGCGAACGCATTGAAAAGATTTCAGTTCCCACGCTAGGGAACTGTATGAAAATGAATGGTTCAATTATTTTAGATCAGAAATGATATGTGTCATAGGGAAAGTGAACAGTATAGAAAGAATAGCGTAAATTCCATGTATACATTGACATATGGTGAAATTAATAGGAATTTATGTTTTAAATGTTCATTTCGGTGCCAAAGCAAACAACGCAACAATTTATTATTGCGATTGTTGATATTTCATCTAACGTGTGGCATTTGCTTCGTTAAATAGATTCTCGTTTGTAAACAGAGTTAGTTAAAGTACACTATTATAATTGTATTCAACAAAAAGTCGACATGTTTCGACGCAGAGTTTCGTCCAAAGGAGGGAAATACGTTACCGAGGCGACAACCTCAGTTTTTTCATGGCATGCATTGGTAGGTAACTTTTTGAAAGTTGCTATTGATTTTTTTTCAATTTGTTAAAAAGTGTTCACTGTATTCATGGTGCTTTTCATTAAGTATGTGGAATTCGAATATGCTCATGGATTATTTTCAGCTTGAATTAACCCAGCGTACATAGGATTTATTGACATTAAAATAGCTGTTGATATTTTAAATTTTTTGAGGCTTTTTATATACCATATTTACTATTGATTCACCGGAAATCCGTATCGGGTTTATACATGATGCATTCTGCGACCATGTCAGCTTAACATATTTTTTACCAATAGGTTATGTAGGAAAGAGTTCCTAAATTCTATACTATTGTTTGAATTTGGAACATTCAATCGATTAATTTATGATACCAAGGGTTTGTATCGATTGTGCTAATCATAAAACGAAAAGAGTATAACGTTTTCAAATGCATCGTGTTCCTTGATGATTTATATCATTTTCTTCACAAGTGTAGATAAAGGAGTTCATCTGCACTACAGCTTAGATATATCACGAAATTCCGATGTAGCATTAGCAAATTGCATTTCTGAAAGATATTGGTAGAATGTCCTGTTGTTAAACACACGCCATCATGATATCGTTTTGGAATCTACGTAAGCGCTAACTTCGGAAGTATATAGGGCAGAAGTGTAGACTAGTGGTCGGTGTTGCCAGATCAATATGAATGCATAGCGCCTAATTTCATCTCTATAAAGAGCCCAAATAAAAAAAATCCACGATAAACGGTGTATATAATTACTGTTATAATCTAGTTTTATATATTTGATAGGAATTAACAAAACAAAAAAAATTAATCCTCTCATCGATTTATAATTCAATGAACTAGACTTTTTCGTGACAAAAATATAGTTCAGCATGATTTTCGCAATTTTTTTCATTTATAAAATTACTCCATACCCCGGAATAACGAAAATACATTAATTCAGTATGCGATATATGTCAAACATATATTGTGGACACTAAAGTGAAGACTTGATTTTTTTTAATAGTCCATTGGCGAAGGCTTTCTGCAACAACAAAATAAATTTCTTACTGCTTAAAATAAACATGAACACTCGTGCACTGGTAACGCATCTCTTTTGCCGAATATTCAACAATTGTTTTAAACAAAACCTAATAAAATTCCCCCATGGGACCTAGACAAAAGAGTTGTGTGGATTCTCAAAATACATCCCTGCATAATATGCTATTAGTAAACACTTCCGTCTATATTATTTCCATATTCTGACTTCAATAAATTCACAGCACAAGCACGTCTATTTATATTTACATAATCGATCGTGACAGTAAGCAGCCAAAAAATGTTCGGGTAGTGTTTGTTGGCTATAAAGTCAGTAAAATATTATTCTAGTATACCCCAGATAATTATCCATGACGAGTAGAATGTATAAATCCTGTGGCGGTATTTTTTAATATTTATATCTGAATTGCGTTACTCTAGCTATTTCCTAACTAAGTTGTAAACTTACATGTAACAATGCCTTATAAGATTACGTGACAAAAAACACGAATTTCAAATCTGCAGCTCATAACCAACAATAAGTACGCTTGCAGTATACACAACTCTTCAGGCTGGAATACACGTACACGTAAACGCACGCGTTTTTTTGGTTTGTTTCATTACAACCGCGCGTATACGTATGGAATCGAATTACGCGGTTGTAATGAAACAAACCAAGAAACGCGTGCGTTTACGCGTACGTGTATTCCAACCTTTACACTGCAAGACCGTGAATGATAAAAAAACATGAAATACCGGTACGCTTGCCGTTAACTTTACGGTACATCATGTACCATATATATATTCAATGTTATCGGCACATTTAGCCAACGGACATTTAACCAATGTACGTTTAGCCACCGGACATTTAGCTAACATTCACAAAATTATATGTTAAGGTTAAAGGATGAAAATTAGGCTTTAGGGGAAGGGTTAGGGAAATACAAAGAAAAAATTTGAGATATAATTTTTTGAATGTTGGCTAAATTTCCCCCTGCAAATGTTGGATAAATCTCCGGGATTCACCTTACGTATGATATGTATTCATATTCTGGCTTATAAAGATTAGACTCTTCGTCAAAACGTGGATCACGTTCCTACTCGAGGTGTTAATAATCTTTCTTTATAAAGTCGACTTAATTACGTAATTTTACACGTCTATAAACCACGTCCAGGACCGCGCTTAAGTTTCTTAACTCGTCCAATGTGATTTTACCAAGCACAAACTGATCCAAAAGCTTCGCGCGTCTAATCCAGCAACGCTGACGGACGGTAGAGTATTTTCTCCTGATCCACAACGAGGTACTATGTCTGTGCACTTACTTTGGTCATATTATCATTGTAACTTTTTATAGAACCAAAAATGATATTGCGAAAAATAGTTTTATCAAATCTGCACGTCATTTATTACGATGGTCGTCCAACGGTCCTTGATGGTATTCGGCTTTCAAAAAAGCCGATATTCACAATCTCAATATCTGGAATGCAACCGTTTATTTAGAGGAGGACGATTTTGAACTGGTCGCGGTTATGTGAAGTTGTATGTGCCTCACAGAGGACAACGATGGATAAAGCTGCCGAATGAAAAGTGTTAAACGAAAAAATCATCGCCTCGGGGCATTTCTTCTAGAATGAAGACAATCTTTAAAGTTATCAACATTTGTTATTGATTTTGAATGATTATAATACCGATGGCGAGGTGTAGCAAGAAAAATGGAAAGACTTTAAAGAAATCTCTTCGATATTTAGCAGTGTGCTTGGCGTTGATGTATGCTTATATATTATTTGAACGAAGAAATTCGTCAACGACGGTAGCTAATGGAGAAAACCAAGCTGAAGAAACTTCTATGAGGGAAGATAAAGTCTGGGCAAAAGTAGGGAAGGATAATACCAAACATTTTGTGACTGAAACAGGAAGGGAACACAACAATGACAATGGGAAGGATGTTCTTAAAAACAACGCAGACAATCGTTTTTTTGAGGAAGTAAAATCCCGCGAAATAATTTCCAGTGAAAAGACAGATTCAATATGTAATGGTTC
>JAUELA010124781.1:0-15847 GCA_031471845.1 Boltenia villosa | reverse complement strand
GGTCTCAACGCTTCTGAATCGATAGAACCGCGACGTAAAAAAGATCATGCGCGTGGGTATCGGACTGGCGAACGCGGAGTATCGGACTGGCGAACGCGGAGTATCGGACTGGGGAACGCGGTTTCTCACACTTGCTGGCTCGCTCAGCTTCGTGTCGCTATCCCGCGTGGTTGTGTTAAAACAAACCAAAAAACGATGCACATCCTGCTACCACTATACGCATTTGTGATCATTATCATGCATTTGCCGTTTTCGCACATTTCGATTAATATATATATATTTATCGACGCATTTTCATATAAAAGAGAGAAATACGCAGACACTGAAAGTAAAAGTCTCAGTTTTATGCTAAACTGAAGATGTTAGTAGTTACCGACTTCAAGGTAGATTAAAAGCTTGTAAAGCCAAATATTCATCTCTGTAAAGCCAAATATTTTCTGTCTTTTTGTCTCCTTTGACATGTCACAATCACCTAAACACACGGAAGACGATATTTTTCGAGAACAATCAGTCTTGAACAGCGAGGAAGACTTTGTTTATGACGTCATAAAGATTGTCAAGTGGTGTCTTCTTCCTGAACACGTGCGCGAACTTTTCTCTCGTTTCCTTGTCCAGACGAATCTTGATTTTCCCTCCTGGTTGTTGTTCTGCGTCTCTTGTTTGTGTTGAAATATGGATTGTCCTATAGCATATATTAGAATTCGTTTCGCGGACACCGTTCTGCCGCCAGGCAGATTTGACACCAGCTGTTTTAGCAAGAATCCCAACTCTGTCCCCAAACTGTGCATAGGCTTTGTCCAAGGTCACGAATGAGCTTGCTTAGCAGTGAAAAAGCGTACAATATCAAACATATATTTTTTTTTAATTTAAACGGAGTTTACATGTTAAATCTCAGCTACTGACGTTAATATATTTCAGATCCTTGGTTCAGGTTCTTAAGATTGCTTTCATTAAGTATAATTTTTTAATTATACTTTTTACCTACTGAAGTAAAACGATTGTATCCAATTCGAGAGTCCATAAACCGTAATTTTACGTGTATAATACGCACCCATCAATAGTCCCCAAAATATTCAAAAACAAAATTGATAAAATTTAAAATTCCTTATACTCAAACATATGTAGCGCCTCAGAGGAGTTGAGTTGGGTTCATCAAAAACCAGTTTCATGTTGTTTACGAATATCGCGTAATAATTAATTTTTAAGACACTTAATTTTTAAGACACGAGAATATTACTTTTCCATTTATCGACGAGAAATTAATTTTCTGTATGGGCCCTACTTATATTGAACGTGTGTGTCTTTGCCCGTGGGTTTATAATAATTCTATAAAATAACTGTATTTCTGTGATGAAAATAATGACGGTGGGCGGATCACCCAAGGTAGGCGTGTGTCCAAAACCAGATTTTCTGAATAAACTCATGGAAACTGGAACTGAGTACATTATATCTGACAACAATCAAGTCTTATTTGGAACAGAGGTAGGCAGACCCCTGCACATAATACGCATCCTCAAAATGATTTTGACCGAAAATAATGCGTATTATACACGGAAAAGTAGATATATCGACTTGAAAACCTTCTTAGTCCTGAATACGAAATCCCACATTCAAGAGCTGACAATCATTAAGATCTGTATCCTGATCTTGCCTTAACTATCTTTTCAGCATGTTAGTTGTTACATTCAACAGTAAAAACGTTAATGTTGCAATTCAGCCTCTTACCGCCTATATATCTCTATTCAGCCCACTTGAATAAGTTCGAGAACTTTCGTTCAAGCAATTCACAGTTCACAAGGGCAATTAAGATGCATATAACAACCAATAACAGGGCGTGGAGTGGCCTAATAGTCCATATGATGACTTGTAACTAAATCGATAAAACAAGTTACGTATTCTGATGCAATGCAGGGATTCGGAAATCAAATTATCTCCGGCCTGGTATGGGTAGAATGGCGGACGCTTTATTAGGCATGTCCGATCAGGTATGTGATAATCCATACATATGCATCACATAGTTGTATCATTTTCAATGAAAATAAAAGACTTGCTAATTTCTTGTTTCGGAACGAGCGTTTTTTGCGTCTGGAGGAAAGTTCTTCCCTGACTTTGTGACCTTCCTCTGTCAAAATATGTTATTAGTTAACTTCATCAGATCAGTAGTGTTTTGTTTTACCTAGCATAATATAGGACAAGTTATTGGAATACAAGGCCTTTTCAAGTCAATATAGTAAAATGTGTTGAAATATAGGATTGTCCTATTGCATATATCAGAATTGGTTTCGCGGACACCGTTCAGCCGCCAGGCAGATCTGACACCAGCTGTTTTAGCAAGAATCCCAACTCTGTCCTCAAACTGGCCTAAACATAACCCTAGCACTAACCTCAACCGCAGCACTGACGCTAATCCTAACCTACAACATGGCGTTTTTAAAGTAAAGGTTTGGTGGCGAAACGTCCTATTCCGTTAATAAAGGACGAGTGACAACTCTACCTGAAACCTCCGCCCTCACATACAATGCATCAATTATTATCAATGGGACCAGAACATGATGATTCTCCAGAAACCTCTCCATATTGAATCATGGACGTCTCATCTCTCAATCAGGTTATTATAACTCTAGCTAAGGTCAATTTCTGACTAAATTTTACTGAACAAAGCATACTACGGTACCAATAACTGAATTTAGTCTTTCTTCATTTCTTGTTAATAGAATGAAGAGTCAGTCTGGTTTAAATTATATTCATTAAATTGATCATCAGCGACTCAGTTATGGAAATTGTTGCAGTATTGTATGTGACTGATTCAAGATACTTCAACAAAATAAGCAGTTTAGCAAATCATGTTATATAAATTATTATATATACTTATAAACACAGGAAATGAATTAACACTAATCAAAGGCAAGTTAATAATCAATGCTCAAACCCAAGAATGAGCTCCTATTACTGCGTCGACTTCGTGCTGCAATCATGAAATGCACGTGATTCAAGACAAAAGCAACCTTTTGATAGAAATATGCAGCGAGATTGGTGATTTTAACGATAATGCTAATATTTTCCCGCGCCTTTGGTGCCTAATTCAGTTGTGTTGAATTTACTTATAGTTTAGTTTGGCTCGAAAATCAAAGTAAAACTGCGAAGACGCTTCTTTACAGATCTAACAGAGTTATATGACTTCATAAAAGGGAACACGTCGTTGCAGTTTTTAACGACAAAACATCCGGGTATATTATAGGAAGCATTCTCAAGATTTTTGCTCAGAATAGGAATGTTCATCTATAAAAGGTTGAGAATGACTGGTTCAGTGAATGAAATTATAATCAGCTCTATTCACATATATAGATAGACAGAAGAAATATGGATGCAAATTGACAGCTCCAGCATTTAAAATACAACCATTACAACTCTACCTAATCCATTTGTCTCAAAAATATCTCCGACTCCACAACCCTGATCATCAACTGAGTCAAATTCAATTATGGAACAGAAATGAGGACAGATAAAGATTGGAGCTCAAGAGGACATTTGAAGAGAATTAAACTGCCAAAATACTGACGTCATGAGAACTAGATACGAGTAATGACGTCATTGTTTTATTTCGAAGTTCCTTCAAACATGTTTCTAAATTATTTTTAGTAATTTTAATCTCTTTATTTTTCACTTCCTCACTTGACCAATTTACTTTCTCAAAAGCTGTCAAAGCCATTTTATATTTTTCAACCGCTTTCTCGATATCTCCCATTCTCTCATACGCAACTCCGAGATTATTGAGAGAACGACTATACACTACAAATGTTTCAGCTCTCTCTCCCAATTCTTTTTTCATAAGATCGATTATAATTTCGTTGACGTCCGCGTATTGTTGATGCTCATGATTGTAACCGTAGCAAAGAGCAATATATAGTAAACACCAAGCCTCGTACTCTACTGTGACGTCATGATTTGAAGCTTTGATTGATTTTAGATCTTTCATCATGTCACGCATGAGTGGTATCACGTGATCGATGACCAACTTTTTCATCGATTCTTGTTTTGACACCTGATACACGCACGACACGATTCCTTTTATTGAACTGTCGCTGTTATCGAGGAGTTTATGTAATTTAGCAGCGGCGTAGAACGAAATCACGGCGTGAATGAACTTTTTATCATTCGCAAACTCTTTACCCATGTTAATGATCTCATACACATTAGAAGTATATGACTTCATGAAAGTAATTATATCGAGTGAATGTTGATTCGCTATAACCAAACATTCAGTCATCATCACTTGAACCCATTTCTCTCTTAGTTTCGCTGCATCCGCGAGATGTCGCTCGTAAGCGTCAATGACCACTTTGTTTTTGACAGTTTTCCAAACTTGATCGATTACGGGAAACACTAGTTTGTGCCTTTCTCGGAATTCTTTTGAGATATTCGATCCTGAAATAGTAAATATAATCATTAGTTAGGATGCATGTAATATTTTGATGTGTAAATTGATAAAAGAGATTATTATTTAAAGTAAGGAACTATGGATTAAATTCAAGGTCAGCATTATTATGAATAATATTATATTATAAATGGATAGCGGCTGAAACTTCAAAAATGTTTTGGCATCGAATTAGTGAGAAAATGAAAAATAAATGGATCAAAATTAGTAAAAAATTGGAAATAAATTTGAAGAAAATTCAAAAAAAAGCAAGTGACGTAATTACTACCATTTAATTCCTATGACGTCATTATTTTTGTAATGATAACAGCACCTTACCGGTCACTTAGTGAACTACTGCTCAGCTAGCGAATAATATTTTGCTGAGAGATATCACGCGGTACTTTGTGAAACTGAATCTAAAGTTCTGTGATCCTGTGGAAAAGAGACTAAGCTGCCTTTGCAGGAAATACCAATTTCATAGTTTTCATAAACTGCCATGTTGCAGTACAGTATTTTGGTTTGAACTTAACATTTTTCATATCTATAACTAGTTTTTGTCTGTTCAACTCACCTTCATCCTTATAAGTGTCGAACAACATAAGCTGCGATTCAACTGCTGGGTCTGTCTGATAGGACGTTTGAGATTCCGTGTCTGTTGTTGTTGCAGTGTCGGTCTGTGCGATTACGTCACGTGTCTCATGATGATTGGTCTGCATTTCTCTTTCTGTGTAAGATGTCTGCGAGGACGTTTGAGATGAAGCGACTTTTGTGATTGGTTGGGTCTGAGATTCCGTGTCTGCTGTTGTTGCTGTGTCGGTCTGTACGATGACATCACGTGTCTCATGACGATTGATCTGCATATCTCTTTCTATGGAAGATCTCTCTGTTTGAGATGTTTGATCCCGGATTTTTGCTGCTGGTGTAGTGGAACTTAGGTCGAACTTCACCACAATTTCAGTTGGATTTCGCACTGCAATGAATTAAATGTGTCTTCAGTGGATTTATATCGTTAGTTTTGGGTAGGTATGTGCAATCTGATCCGAATCGTCCTTTGTTCGAATAGGAAAACATGATTAGGCGATTCGGAATTACAAAATATTTTCATATTTTGTTTTCATGTCTTTAATTACATGTTTTTTAGTTATACTTTTACATACAGATACGATTTTGCTATGAAATTCCTCATATTTCTATGTTTTATATTTACCTTTGTTTGATAAATGTTAATGTCAACGACTATTCAACAGCATATTGGTAAAAAATATAAGGGAAGAGTTGATGTTAAAGATATTGAATATTCATACATTTTGTGAATGTCGAGAAACATAATTTGCGTCTATTTTCAAATTTAAGCTTGTAATAGTGAGGAAACATGGTTTTCACACTGAATTCTCTTACCTCGCGTCCTTGGTCCCTTTGTTGTCATGTCTGTTCGGCTCCGAGACCTCTCATGTCTTCGATCCCACTCATCATGTTCAATACTTCTGTCCCAGCTTGAGGATCCTGCATTCAATGAAATGGAATTTTGAATCCCTTCTGAAGTTACTGTGTCAACTAATATAATAACTAGACCAATCATCAACTTGCCCAATGAGCTTATTGTTTATAATTGTAGTTCGAGGCCTTTGTCTCATCATCAATAACCTATGTTAACATTTGCCCTCGACAATTACCCCTGGACAATTAGGATTAGAGTTACTGTTAGGTTTAGGTAGGGGTTAGGATTAGGGCTAAGGCTATGTTCTGGGATGTTGGCGAAAGATAAAGCAATTGACGGTCGTAATCTAGTAATTTTGCCGGCGGTGCTAGTCGGGGGGCATTGGCTAGGGACAGTTGTCCGGGGGCAATTGTCCTGGGGGCACTTGTCGGAGGCAGTTGTCCAGGGGCAATTGACTGGGGACAAATGTCCGGGGGCAATTGTCCTGGGGGCACTTGTCGGAGGCAGTTGTCCAGGGGAAATTGTGTGGAGGAAGTTGTTCGAGAACGCCAAAAAATACTACTTTCTGATGTATTGTCCTACCATATCTCGATGGCTATGAAATAATTACTTACTCGATTCTGAAGCAGATCTTCTGTCATGGAACCTTCGCGTTCTTCGCACAGAATCCCTTCTTTGGTCTCTATTCATTTCTTCTCTGCTTCTCTGTGGTCTTCGAGGATCTGAATAAAAGGTACAATATGATGATAATCCTCTTTGTAAGAATGGGGTAATGATCCCCTAAACTTTACCAGATTTAAATAATTTAATGGATTTCACTTTACAGGAGATGAACAGAAGTCAGGTGGTGTTTTGTTACGGCATGTTGATATTATATTACATCTAATATTTTGTTGCTGCCTTGTTTGAAATTGTTTGTGCGTGTGTGTGCCGGTAGAGATACGATAATAATTTCATCTACCGACCAGCTGGACTGGAGATATCTTGCTGAAGGATATCGCACAGCACTCGTTAGACTTTGAAACCAAACTTTCGTGATTCAAGAAGCAGTCTCTAACCTGTAAACCATCGCTACGCAAATGTGTTTGAAAATGAATGACTGGCGCTCATTTGGCCTGATCGTTTATGTCACGTCCTCTAATGTCGGCTAACATAACGTCATTTACAGTTAATGTCGACTTGCTCTCATTAAAAATTTATTAATATTTCTTACTTAATTCAGAAGAAGATCGACCATGATGAGAACTTAGTGATGTTCGTACAGAATCCCTCATCTCTTCTTCTCTGCTTTCCCTGGATCTTCGTGAACCTGTATTCAATTCATCCGTTAATTATTTAACCAACAACAAGATGCTCAGCATCAACAAAATTGAAATATGAATTCAGTTTACTCAGTTCCTAATATTTTATTGACATGTTTACTGAGCAACCGGATGATTTCCGGACGTTTGCCAATGGACATTTAGCCAACGGACATTTAGCCAACGAGCATTTAGCCAACGGGCATTTAGCCAATATTTGCAGGTGTGGACATTTAGCCAATTTTTTCCAAAAAATTCAAAACTTATATATTACTGTTAGAGTTAGAGCTCAGGGTAAGAGTTAGGGTATGGGTTAAGGGTTATGGTTAGGGTTAGGATTGGAATTAGGATTGGGGGTTAGGGTTAGGGTAGTGGTAGCTTCAATTTTTGGAAAAAAATCGATTGGCTAAATGTCCGGGATTCCAACCGGATATATTAAAATTTTGAATTATCCCAAGTCTGGCTCACTCTTCCCCTTCAATTACTGAAGAAAGGGTTTGAATGGGCAACACCAACAGCTCTACCAATCACTATTGATTCGATCCAAAGTATAGATGCTGCATCTGGTGACATCAGTTTCGATAAAACCGACACGGAATTGGATGAAATGTACTTTAAATCAACAAAATACCTGGATATCTGCCTTGCTCATGTTCCCAACGGTTGTCGCAATCGCTACTTGTGACTTCATCAAAGTCGTCATTTTCTTTAAAATTACTTCTGCCTAGAGAACAAATTAATATATTTGGAAATCTTATGGTAAAGTATAGTGTTAGGATAGTAATTTTACACCGTGTGGTGCTGATTATTCGATACCAGTCATGTTCGCATTTAGCGAATGAATTGTAACTAATTTCACTTATCTATAATTACCTTCAACACTGATATATTAATCCAGAACAACCCCCTCCTTCCACAGGAGCCGGATAAACCATTACCCGTTTTTAGTTGGGCCCACGCATTACTCCAATCTTTCACCCTACTAGGGTTGACAGCTTGACCCTCGTACGGTAAGCACAAGGCCCAGTTCTCCGCAGATCTCCTGGAAGAATTTCATTCACAGAATTGATGGGCACCAGTCCCTGCGGGTCTCCAAGGCGTCAGCCTATGGATAATGCCACCCTGCCTCTCCTTAAAACTCACCCATGTAACCATTCCCAGTCACTCAATCTTTACATTAGACATTATAGGACATATGACTAACCTAGATATTTCGTCCTGTTGTTTTGACCTGAATCCTCATACGAGTTAGAACTCTCATCCACGTCTGAAAGCTCAGAGGGTCTGAAGGCTGCTTGTGGTGGATCTGTATAGATATATGTATCATAAGGTGATTAAATACGTGATCCGGTAAATAAGGATAGTAAAAGGGCATACAATGGGTAGTTACTGGCCTTCTGAACTTATAAATATTAGAACAAGATATGTTTTAAGTTGGTGTAACATATGTATAAGGTGAAGTATGTCACGTATTGACACAGGTTTGGAAACATTGCCATAGAGGGCGGTCGCGAGCCACGTTAGCGCATGATTTCACACGAAAAGATAATTTATAAATGGTTATATGTGCATTTCCTATAGACAACAATGCATAAATAACAACTAAACTAAAATCAACCAATATATTTCGGCCTCGTCTCCTGAACTAGAATGGACTCTTCTTCGTCAGAAACTCCAACAAGGTTGAGCTCTCTTTGCGATGGATCTAGTGAAGTAGAAAAAGGTGAATTAGAAGATTTGGAAGGTGTAAATATACAACTTTTAACTATGCTAAGATACAACCCAGTTCCCCAAACTATTTTACGAATTGTTCCCATATACCTTCTTCTTGAATCAGCCTAATTAATCATCATCATTACCAGTCATATCAAATGATGTCAAAAGTTGGTTTTATTTTACAGAAAGAGAACATGAAAGAAAATCCTAGGAATTTTGTCAAATATATATATAATAGAATATGGCTGCATGACAAGGACAAGTTTTTTCATACAGTAATGATCGTCCAAAAATTCTTGTAAGTTATGATCAAATACATTATGATACTACAGCTCGAGACTGACCCTAGCATTCAGTTCCCTACACCAAAGAGGTGCGGAACCCCTGGTTTAAGAAACCCCCGTCAAAGGAATTTTAGTACGTAAGTATTTTTCAACTACGATAACCAAAATAACCAAGAAAACCAACCAGTATATGTTGGGTTTGTCTCCAGTTCGTCACAATGGAAAGAAGAAGCGGAGATTTCTTCTACTTCAGAAAGTTGGGATGAACTGACTTGTCCTCTGGATGAAGCTGTAAAAATATATGTTATAATAAAAAAGAAATGTGTCAATAATTACTGTTATTTTCATCAATACTAGTTTGTCCTTTCGGATTATTCCTCATAGACATATTTTAATTCAATTTCAAGTATCCTTCATCTTATTTGACTTTAATAGAAGAAAGAGTGATTGATATAATATGTGTTATGTGAACTAAACCAACCAGTATATTTAGGTTCTTCCACATGGAGCGATGGAGTAGATTGTTCATCGTCGGATAGTTCCACGATGCTCAGCTGTCCTTACGACGGAGCTGTAAAGGAAGCGACCAATCGATGATATATTTAAATAATCAAACTGTAATTGTAATATAGTTGTCGCGTAATTAACTCTCGAGCTTGGCATCAAGGGTTTACGCTGGCGTGGGTCTACGTTTAATCGGTCTTTCTCGATATACTAGACCAGTGGTTCTCAACCGGGGGCCACGAGCAGGCTATATTTAACTCTTTCGTGCAGGATAACGCCATTTCGTCCTGCATTTTTTGGCGGCAGGGGGCCACGGAGGTGTTGAGGATCTCGGTAGGGGGGCCACGGACCATGAAAGGTTGAGAACCACTGTACTAGACAGCAAATCACAATGCCAGTAACTCATAGACTATAAAGCAAATCTCATCTCATATCATATCATGTCTTTCGTTAGGGGACATCCATTAATTATGTCAACAATTTTTAGGCCCCCTCTCCCTTGTCAACAACTGTCAAACTTTCAATTACCCCCCTAAGGAAATTATGTCAAACAAATGTTACCCCTCCCTACAAACAAACAACATTTTATACGGCTGTCCTTTTATTTTAAAATAGAATTGTTTTATTCTTTTGTTTATTCTAAAATAGAATTGTTGGAAAAAAGGTCTACAAAAATGTTAATACATTTTATTAAATTGTTTAACAGATTTTAAATTGACTTTAACAGTGAATTCATGAAAAAATCGAGTCTTCATGAAAATGACATTGTTGACGTCAATTTATCTTGAATTCCCCCTCCCCCATATCAACAATTGCCAAACTTCTTCAAACTATCTCCCTCCCCTATTTTGTTGACAACATTAATGGACGACCCCTTAACTTTGTATAAAAATTATAACAATGTGGTTTGACGCCTTATATATATCCTGTCATTTGACGGATCCAGACGTATCAGCTGCATTGCTAGTCTTGTTATGCGTCTGGGCATGGAAATGCCCGCAATTCTAGTTGTAATATAATATTGATTATTTTCTGGGACATCTTTGCAGCAAATTGATTATCCCATTGAGTTTGGTCAGATTTCATTTATTTTCACTATTAAGTCAACTTTATCATTCTACCAGGTATTTAAAATGAAAATTGAGCAAACCAGGAGATTCTGGCACCACAGACCATGGCAAAGCTAGTTGCTCTCTCGCGCCCTCGATACCTGCATCACCCCTCGCGCCTTCGATAGCAGGAAACTGCCTAGCGCCCTCTATAGGAAGCAGCATCTGTCCTTGTGGTGACTGATCTTGTGACGGAGCTAAGGAGAAAGGAACTTTCAAATGTGTTGTGCAGATAAATGGATAAAACATAAAATTCAGAAAATAGGAATGATGATCTTACTGAACATGGCTAACAGCATGCCATGGATATGATAATCAAATGGCATATGTGACAACGGCATGACATGGATACGACAATCAAATAGAATATGTGACAACGGCATGACATGGATACGACAATCAAATAGAATATGTGACAACGGCATGACAGGGATACGACAATCAAATAGAGTATATGACAAATGCAGAATATAATAAAACGCTCACCTCCTAATGTCTCGACGACTGAATCTTTTACTTCAGTTTTATTCCTGTAAAGTATGATAATTCTTGAATTCTGTGGACTATTGTATGATTCAAACTATGAACTAATAACCGATTTCCATTCTATAGCTGCATACAGGTTGCGACAATTAAGATAAATTATAAATGGAATCTCTTAAACCCATCCATTCTGTGATGGCCCTGATATGAATCTTATCATGTTGATTAAATAAGATTGTTTGTCATATTGTTCAAAAGACAGATATCCGTTTATTTATATCAATTATGTGCGGACAACAGATCCGTTGGCAAGCCTGATATATATATATTTTGAGATTATAAATTAGTAAGGCTGTCTGTTATATTCCTTAAAGAGCGAATATGCAGCATTTGTTTGAATTTTTCTACTTCCTTTTTTTGTATATTAAGAATTTTACGTTTATGATATATATGCTTACTCGACGACATCTCCGTAGTACACAGGGGCATAGTAATGATGATGTATCTGACGAGCTATCACCACATCACCGTCATTCGTTCCTTCAGCTGTATCTACTTGCTGCACATTGACATCGTTTTCATCCATATCGTTCGATGGAGGATTGGCTTCAGCCATTTTATACAAAGTATAACTTAGTCACAAAGTAAATCTGACAACGTAGATATAAATTAAATTCAATATGGAGTTTGTCAATGTTTGCAATAAATCTTCTCATTCACCTCGTGCATTTTGTTTACTTCCATAGGATGTTGATACAATTGTATAACAAGGTAATATCAATTCAAACCACGTTTCATTGGTCGGAAAATGAGAATTCCTTAGAAAAGGAAACTTAAATAAAGAAGCTAAGCTTTCATGTTAAAATATACAAGTGGTAGATATCAAATTTATTCATATGGATAAATTATTATCATCGCATTTTACCTAAAATAAGTTATCAAAACATATGAATGCACATGACTAAATGATGAAAATGATTACTTTTCTAGTCTCGAGGAGAAAGGCATTCAAATAAATTGTAAAATTTTCGAAGCGATGTTATGACGAATCCCTTAGCAGAAACGTATGACGAAACTCACGTCAAATGTAGTATAGCATTGTGAAATATCTACATGATTGCCAGATTTGAAGAGGTTTCATCAAGATTGATGGCAAAATTTGATCGAGTTACCGCGCCATGCAGAAACTGGAACATACAAATAAAAAGTTTAAAAAAAAAAAAACAGAGCCGACCAAGCCAAGCAATAATGTTAATTCCAGGCTATCAAACACATTTTAATATGGCGTCCGCCATCTTGTTCTCCACGCTTCTTCATTCATTTACCTTAGTTACATTTATACGCAATAGACTTTCAACTGTATTAGATGCAGATGAATAAAATGAAATAAATCACTTGGACTATAGTTAATACGATAATGTGACGTAACAATCACATCTAATCTAACAATCTCTGCAACTATCATTTAACAGTCTGATGACTAACTTACAAATATCTTAATGTTACCTGAACTATGTCGAACAATTACTTCCCTTTTTACATCTTGCGAATAGCCGAGCCAGACAAGAATCACAAACCGTAAAATACGTCACGAGTTTCAAGATTTACGTAAAATAACTCGAGCAAAACTTACCCAATTCCCTACATTTGTAATAATCAAGGACTGATTTTAAATGAAAGCTATGTATTCAGTTAATCTAGGATTAAAATTAGTATCATTTCAAGTATGGACAAGGTTTATGCACGTTATGAAAGATATGAATTATGTCATGCATCATGTTTTATATCAGGATCTCACTGCATCCATCTCGCAGCCACGAGAGAGCAATTGAGAATTAGTAATTATTTCCGCACCAACGTATGAATTTCCTCTCAGATCTTTTAAACTTTTGTTTAATTATGTTATCTAGATATGACTTCCCTGAGTAATTGTAAGAAGCTTCAATATGGCTCAGTATGAACGACATTCACCGCAAATAAATCAACCATTCAACCTGGTTTGATCTCTCTCGAAAGTAAATGAACCTAATTAATGCAATATTTAATTTGCATTAGTTTATTTCGATAGCTGTAAATCGTCCAAAAGAAACTGAAAAATGTTTCTAAGTTGATTGGTTACGGTTCACCGCTACTTAAACCGAACCCTGACGCATTAGTTCAATGACCCTTTCACACAACGGTAGAACTACGGTAGAATTGCCTATTTACAAAGTGAACCTACGCAAATGCCTTTTCGCAAATAAGCACGACGGTAGTTCTACTTTGGAAATCAGTATTTGCGTACGGTAGTTTCACTTTGTAAATAGGCAAATCTGCATCATTTCCACCGTAGATCTACCGTAGTGTGAAAGGGGCATTAGTCTATTTCGATTAAACATAAAGAAATCCAGGAACTATTAACGAGAATCTCTTGTCAGAAAACAAGCCACAGTGCATCCACTACATTTATCAAAATATTATCGCTCTAATTTTATCAATTTCTTTCCGCGACAAACTATGGACTGACTACTGGATTGATTCTTACTGATGTTTTGAAATACCTTAATATGATTAGTTGTAGCGAAAAATATTTTTAAATGTCATAAATAAGTCATAAATCTTAAATGATAATGTCTCACTGGATTTAAAGGTCGAGATTGTTATAAACTGTAAATTTTAAACACCTTTCATCTGTTTACGAAAATCGTTTCATATCGTTATCGTGACAGTTACAATGGGTCCTCGTAAGACTAGTAATTAACGACACGTAGTTCTTACGACGACACGTTCTAATTCTAACGACACGTAATTATATTATCTTTTTTCCTTTCTCTTATTATTAAATTTTTTTTTTTCAGAAACGAAAGCAACCTAATTTCATTCATTATAATATATTTCAACCTGACCGCAGGACAGAATAATAATTTTAGACACGTATGTAAATTGCCTCCAAGCTTGATTTGAGACTTATATAAACAGTGATGTTAGAACTAGAATTTTAATGTTAATTATCGAATTTAAAAATTTTCATTGAAAGTTATTTTATGAAAATTCTATTGCCGAGAGTTTATCGCAAATTTTGAATATAATTTATATAAGCAACAACGGAGCTGTCGTCTATTATTGTTTTCAATCAGGTTTCAAGTCAGCTATCTACTATAACTGATAGGGCATACATAGTAAATAGAGTTGTTAACATAAAATACCTTGAGAATCAACTGATAAATCTATGATTGGACATGAGAGAGCGTTTTTGGGACAGTGATTTAACCTTAGTAGTATTTCAGAGATTAGTCTGGAGGCGGAATCACTAGGGCATGACTGGTAACCATAGAAACATATATACGTACGTTGAAGGCAATAATTAGCAGAAGGTGAAAATATGTAATAGGGTGTCAGTAATGGGATCATACAATATAGTAAGTGACAATTCGGCCATTTCTTCCTGAATGTTGCTGAACGCAGAAAAGTACGGTACTAATATGTATGATATAAATATTTGCATCGAAAAGTTGACAAATAGCGCGACTACCTCTGGATCTTGAATCAGATTAATTAGAATTGAAAAGTATTGGCATCAGCAATTACAAGCCATTGCATGAAAGTATTGTTAGAAAGACGCCAAACAAATATAAGAGAGCCAATATTTTTCATAAGCGGCCAAGATAGTCTTCTTCTTCTTGTGAGCGTTGTTATTTGAATGCATAATCATTCTTCCACCACTCTAAACTCCTTTTGTTTTTTAACTCTGTAAAGCAAAATATTTTTATCTCCTTTGACATGTCACAATCACCGAACAAACACGGAAGAAGATATTTTTCGGGAACAATCAGTCTTTGAACAGCTAGGAAGACTTTGTTTATGACGCCATAAAGATGGTCAAGTGGTGTCTTCTTCCTGAACAAATGCGCGAACTTTTCTCTCGTTTCCTTGTCCAAACGAATCTTGATTTTTTTTCTTCGTTTTCGGGTGCCAATCGAAATATTGGCAAAAGCGGAATATCTTCATACACATAACAGAAAGATGGCCTGGTCGAGGATATTAATGTTAAAACCGTAACAAATTCTAAATGCTATTTGATCGATGTCAGCATATTTGCATTATTGAAAAGATTATTGTTTATCTCATTATATTTTTCAGAATGAAAATTAACTGAACAATTCACTTCTTATCGATAATAAGATGATACAAATTATTTTAGAAATTGCCGACACCCTATTGCGGTGGTGAATATTCTTTAATAATTGTTTCTAATCTGTTGTATGTTCTAACGGGAATCTCCAGACAAATATAACTCAACAGAATACAAGATGGCAAAAGAAAAATCAACATCAATTTTTAACGTTTGTACCAGAAATTAATCAAGTTCTGCTGCAAAAGTAAACCTAGATCTAACGGATCTGAATTGGCAAACAAAATAATAGTATTTGCTCTAAATTGTTAAAATAGTCGAAGGAAAGAGCTTACTGTGTGAATTCGCCCATGCTTTGCAAGATAATATTTGCAGGCAAATCACATCATTTGCATTGGTGTAACTTCTGATCGGTATGAGTTCGCATATGTGTCTGAAGATTATAAATCCGATTAAATCTTCTAGTACAAATAATACACTTGAA
>JAUELA010124558.1:0-15872 GCA_031471845.1 Boltenia villosa | reverse complement strand
CCTGAAACGTAAAATACTGGAAAATTCAGCTTTAACTTGTTCATGATGCCATTTTAGTAATTTGCAAGTGCATAGCATCATTGCAAGGTTGAATTTCACTCGTTAAATGCCTTAAACCGTAAGTTCATTGCATTTAACTATTCAATTTCCATTATTATGCACGCCTTGCCTGATTTCTAAAGAAGCCGACGTCACCGAGGTCACATATTATGACGTCAAACGACTTAGCGAATTTCAAAACAGCAGATCCTCTTACGAATATGGGGGAAGAAATGCGCAACGTATTTGTTGCAATTTTAATAAAAGATAGAGAAACCAAAATAGATTTCGAAGTTATTTTTACCTCCGGTGCGATATGCAGAATTGAGTTACAAATTCCTTCAATTCCTCAACTGATGTACAATTACTAACCTCGCAGTTCCATGTGCATTTTTTGGTGAACACACGGAAAACAATTAAATGATTGGTGCTGTTATGAACACAACATAAATTGAAGTAGGAGGATACGGATATTCAACTGAAAAAAAACACACAAGAAAAACAAGTTATAGAACAAGCCATCTGGTAATGGAATTTGATCTGCTTATCTGTAAAACAACTGGAAACGTTTGATTTAAAGCGATCTAAACTCGTCGAACCCAAACTATTTGAAATAACCTCATATGTTATTATATTTGTTGTTAAGTACGAGTAAACCCTAAACGTATAGACTTTCATAAAGGTTGGAAAAAAGGACGCCGCCATATGCTTCTGTTAAACCAATTCTAAATTGACAATGTATAAAGTATTACAGAAAAAGTGATAAAGAAGAAAAAATGCACGCCTTCGTTTTTGTAAAATATGTGAATGATATCTCTTAGTAGGGGCCATGTACAGCCTTACATTTGGTACATGTCTATATCCATCGCTGTTAAATAAAACCAGAAAAAAATGATCGGAAAATGGAATTTCGCAGCAAACATTTTAGAATTGTTCTGAGGATTTCATACATTTACAAGTAGTTTAGAAATCAACGAGGGTAGGTAGGAGGGGACACGCTCCTCGTAGGCAACTCAGTAGTCCATAATAGATTCAGTTGAAAATTGTTCCAGCACGATTTCCACCATTCGATTCGGCAGCTGATACAATACGAACAACAGTTTAAAATGGTATAAAAAATGACACTGATCAGGAATGGCTTTTGGTTTATCTCAGCTTAATCGTGATTGATTACGCATTTTACTCTGTATCCTCGTGAAATGTTTACCTTCTGACCATCGCTGCGGTCAATGAGTTGGATTGATGAGCCGTTAAACGAAAAAAATGATTATTTTTTCGGACACACCTCTTACACCCCCAAGATCTGGTTCTCGCACCACTTGGTGGTGTATGCACCCCAGGTTAAGAACCACTGCTCTAGGTCCATGACTCCGACTCGACTCTCTAGGTCCATGACTCGTACTCGACTCGAGAATCGACTTTGATGACTTGGTCCCATCTCCGCTAATCTGCGCTGGCAAATAAGCTTATTCCATAATGATTTTACACACGAATGCAGAATTGAGGCGGATCTACATTAATGATTGAATTCGTGGGAAATAAATTGAGATCAAGGAAGTCATCGGATTCAATTAAAATGAGGATAGTGGAAAGGGAAATTACTCACAGCTATTGCGCACAATGCAATTGAAATCCTTCCTTTTGGACTTGACAAGCTATAATATTAAAGCATTTGTTAATGCCATTAGTTTCAATATTTATTAATAGCAAGATGTAATAGTGATATATATATATACTCCTTTTATCATATGAAATATAAACAACATTTCATATTAAGAGTAATATTTTGTTTTGGGGAGATCGGGAATGACGATTTACCAGAGATAATATTTTCTCTCAACTCAAAATAATAATATTTAAATACTATAATAATGAAAGAGTTGTAATGACTCGGGTCAACGATTCGAGTCAAAATTTTGGTGTGCCTCGACTCGACTCGAGTCTTGACCTGTGAGAGACTCGACTCGAGGCTCGGCGCTCAAAGACTAGACTCGGCTCGTGTCTTGAAACAAAATGATTCGAGTAAAATGACTCGAGTCAACATTAAAAAGCTCAATTTGATAACAATTTCTCGATCCGTCTTAAAGGCTGGAATACACGTACGCGGTAAATGCACACGTTTTTCGGTTTGTTTCATTACAACCGCGCAGATACGTATTGAATAGAATTACGCGCGGTTGTAATGAAACAAACGCGTATTTTGATTATTGAGCAAGTTGAATCACACTGTTGGTTTGCCTTGCTTTTGTAACGTAACGTGGGTTACTAAAATATTCAGTTTAGTTGGGCGCCATGGGTGTTTTACTGGATTCTTTTTCTTTTAATCATTGGTGAAATACTTCATGACATAAAATTGACCATTTTGTGGCTCTGACTTGACTTGACTGGAAGAAAGTCAATGACTCGGACTCGACTCGACTCGACCATCGGATTGAAAAGACTCGACTTGACTCGAGTCTCTAGATCCATGACTCGGATTCGACTCGAGATTCGACTTTGGTGACCTGGTCTCTGGATAATGGGTATTGAAGACAGATATTTTTTAAGGTTGAGTCAGGAATCGAGTATTTCATTTCTAATAATCGCATATTTGTTTTGGTTCATCTAATTATTTAAAGCACAAAATGTTAGCTTCGTTTTCCTCCAAAGCTGTTTAAATAGCATCGCTTTCTAAGGCCGAATTTGATTGCGGGCATGATGAGTTTTGGATGATATTAATGAATGAAATGTTTGGTGATACAAAGATTATTTATTGACCTGCTTGAAGTTGGATGGATGGCAAGTGGACTTAACTTGTATTTACGACTGTTTCAAGCACAAACATGGATGAAGTTACAAGTGTTAACAGGTACATTTAAAATTGTAAGTCAAGTGTTCGAACAAACAAGATTAATACTATGACTCCTCTTGAGGGCTAATTCCTAGGCTTTAAAGCTATTGGTTCCATCGACTGACCATCAGAGCGCATATCAATTACCTTATTGGTTATTTTTTTTGTTGCTCAACGTTGGCTATATCAAAACCTCTGGGGATATATATCCGACGACCATTATCGAAGTAACCTAGATTTTTAGGGTTAAGGGTAGAATACACGTACGCGGTAAACGCACGCATTTTTTGTTTGTTTCATTACAACCGCGCGGATACGTATGGGATCGAATTACGCGCGATTGTAATTCCATATAATTCAAGTTTATTAGAATTAAATGCATATTTCTTAATAGCTAGAGCTGTGACCTTATTAAAAAATATAGAATTGCCCAGTTGAGCGTGTCAGAAGGCCATGCAAAACACTTTTGTGAGGCCATATTCATAAGGAGTTTTAATATTCGTCACCTGTTTGATAGCACTGAATCTTATCTTCCGATGGAATAGAGTTCAAGAGACCTTCAGTATCTTGAGATATTTCCTTTTCTTTTATAACTTTTATATATTCGTCCATCTCTCTTTTCTCTAATATGTTATCTTATGGTATAAGATTATAGGAAATGTTACCGTACTCTTCGCTTTTTCTTATTCCATTTCTTCATATTTGTTTTCAATCTCTGTCTTCATATCCTCGTCTTGAAAGTATGTAATGTTGACGTTCCAGTATCCCCCTCCCCTGCTCCCCAAAGCTTATTCTGGTATGATTTTACATTTGTAAAAGTGGAGGAAACAGAATATGGTCTTCCACATAGTTGAACATGTAATCTATATTGATGGTTGATTTTTCCAGTTCGATACTTATTTATAATTTATTTATTCCCCGGGAATTGTGAGATTCGATGACTGTATAAATTGTTTTGTATGGATGCCAAGTACTCCAGATATCAATTAGATTATTTTTGCGATTTTAGTCAAGATGAAGTTGTCATTGTATTTGGGATATATTTTTTCTCCCATTTGGTTAAAATCTCCAATCACTATCATCTGGTGTTCCATGTTATAATTTAATACTCTTGTCACTTCTTTGTAATAGCCCGTTTGCGAGGATCTCCTACCGCTGGTGCGTACACATTGCGTATTTTGAGATTCCATTCGTCATCTTCCATTATTAGTATGCTACATCTGTTTGGAAATATGATTTTGTGTTGTACCTTGCTTGGATTCCATAAATCCTTTTTAATCAGAAAGGCCCCATGTTTTAAAAAAAGCATTCGATGTGGATTTGACTGGTCCAAAGTATTTGTGAACGTCATAGAGTTAAATTCTGATGCTATGCCACTAAAAACATTGTATTTTATCTTGTGTACTTCTTTTACGAAGATGACGTCAATATTTTTGTGTTTTAGGAGTAATTTCTCTAATTTTCTCTAAATTACAGTTAAATCCATTTATATTGCATGATGCAATATTGAAAATGTTTTTCTGTTGTATCTTTCTCTTGAAATTTGTCGTATTTTAGTTCCGTATATGATATATTCGGATTAGTTTTTCTCAAATCTTTTTGGCTCTTTTTTTCTGGATTATCCTCGTTCTACTATTTTCCTCACTCTCATTTGAATACCCTCTTTTCCTTTATCTATTCTCCTCACTGTTCTATATCACTGACGCGGCGGACATTGTAATTAGTTTCTGATCAGAGTAATAATGAACGGAAGAAATATTCAAGTATTTTATTGTATCTTCCGCAGTTATTTCAACTATCATTCCTGTTTAGTTTCATTGCTGTATCTGTGTAGCTTTTTTTTCTTTGTTGCCAGAGGTTTCTACCTCCTTTCTCGTTGATATTTCCCTTTCCTCTGTGAAAGTTCTCTATTTGAGAATTCTCCATCTACATCACTTTCTATTTCAACAAAGATTGCATGCGCATTTGTTTCTTCTTCTTGCACTTCTACCTCATCTCAGACTCTATTCTGTGTCTCTGACTTATTCTTTAACTTTCTACAACTTTATTTTCATTTCTCTCAGTTCTTCACTGATTGTCATGTTTCGTCGGATTTCTTTCGCCGGGCGTAGTTGTGTGGTATTCATTCCTGTATTCTGATTATATTATATGTTATTGTGCAATCAAAATGTAATAAAAGTTTGAATTAGGCCATTGAGGCGTAATCGATGTGTAATATGAGCTTAGGTTTATCGTGATCCAACCGAAAGAGAATCGATAATACGGACGTTATGAGCCATTAATGTTTTTCAATAGCATAAGATGATGCTGCCCTCACATTTTAGTGACGCTTGTTATGCCCTAAGATACTAGTCAAATAAAGATATGACAAGAAAAAAAAGTAAAAACTGCATATTCACTTATCAAAATATATTTCGTGAAGATATTCAATTCAGTTCATTAGTGAAATTCGAGTCAGATCAGATTTCATTGCGATGTTTGAATAATTTGTGCTTAATATTAACGATTGAAGCTTTGCAACATGTAGTTTGTTATTTAATAGCATGATTGGTAATGGTTTATACAGATTCGAAAAATGAGGATTTAAAGATCTGAAATATTTTAGGGTTTTGTTGTTTGTATCTAGATTCCCACAATTAGGACATAAGGGGTAAAAACTCGATACCCATTCGAAAGCGGCTTTCGCACAGCTACTGATGTTAATGCATAGTTTGTCATCGTGTCTACCTCATGATCGAAATTACAAGAGGGTAGTGGAGCCTGCTTTAAAGAGTTATACAAAGGCCTCATAAAGTCGCGAACAGCAAGTACTGTTGATAGTGTTATATGATCATAAAATGAAACATAAATGAACTGAGTTTGCATAGTTTCGAAAAAAATAAAAGAATATGACAGGACAGACTATGGTCACCGGCTATTCACTCTATTTCCAATATCTGTTAGACCAAGTGTCAGCTGGGATCATATAATCAAGGCTCGATGTCACCCGCTTCTCACTTTTCAACCGATTCCATGCGCACTTTGTCGAATCTAAATTGAGGCCCCTTTCGTTTAATTATTGGACCTCATCTATCTTCCAAGAGAAAGGGGCAGTGTGGAGAGAAATTGGTATAAAGAGAAAGTGAGAAATAATGATAAGCAATAAGAAAATGAATAACAGAAATGAAATGCATGATTTCAGAGATATTTCAAAGCGATACCGAAGGGAAGTGTTAGATCCTTCAATCAACGCTGTCGGATCGGATTAATACGCTGGTTATCCATTGCGGATTTTCACCGGGTTACATTTAGGGTAAGGCTACCTTTCAAGGTTATGGTAGGGTATAGGAGTTAGCAAATGAAGACAATACTTTCATATCACTGTGTAGACATTGTGTATGCGGGAGTCCGTGAACTTTCACCGGGTTAGAATTAAAGTTAGGCTACCTGTTAATAATAAATACCAGAGTAGAAGATTTTGATCATGTAATCATGGTTAACCGTGTCAAGAGCTATGAGGAGAACCATTTTTGCTTTGAATATTTAATTGCTGTTTGAATATTTCTGAGTGCATCAAATATTGATCGTCCTGGTTGAGGTGACTTTTGTGCATTATTAATAGATGATTTGGTTGCTTGCTTGAGTCGATTTAGTTATGGTAGTCGAAGATTATGATTCAAATTAGTCTCCACTTTTTTATGTCTCGTGGGTTTATAGATCAGTTTTACCACTGCACATTTGGATAAGTGTTGGTTTATTCAAAAAAAATTGAATTGTTGATGACTGCTGATAAATCTTTTTTTATTTATTTAATGTCAGAAGGCCATGCAAAGTTGTTTTGTGAGGCCATCCTAGTATGAGTTCTATCATTCATCATCTGTTTGATAGTCTCTAGAACCTCATCTTCCGATGTAATTGAGTTCAAGAGGCCTTAATTCTCTGAGATATTTTCTTTTGTTTCATCACTTTTATATAATCGTCCATCTCTATTTCATCTAATCTCAAGTTATAATCTACAGTATTCTTCGCTTCTTCTTATTCCATAACTTCATATTTACATAATCGTCCATCTCTATTTCATCTAATCTCAAGTTATAATCTACAGTATTCTTCGCTTTTTCTAATTCCATAACTTCATATTTGTTTTAAGCTCAGTCTTTATATCCTCCTCGCCTTAAAAGTGTGTAATGTTGACGTGACGTGACGTAAAGTGACGTAACACACAGTTTGGAAAACTCTGCCCTAAGATATCAAATAAAGACATGAAAAACATTATTTTGGAGAAGAAAAAAAAGTGAAAACTGCAAAAGGTATTTATACTATAAGATATACAGTTCATAAGTGAAAACGACTCTGATCAGATATCATTGCAGATTTTCAATAATTTGTACTTAGTATCAACGATTGAAGTTTTGCAACTTGTAGTTTGTTAATTAATAGCATGATGTGTAATAGTTAATTCAGATTATTTTGAATAATGAATATATTCAATTTGCAATCGAATTGGCCGAATGCCTAATTGTCAGCACTTTTGAAAATCAAAACTGTGTAAAGATTTGAATTTATTTTAATTTATTCAAATTCTGCAAATCCTTGTTTCATATGCAGAAAATGTAAATTTAGCTCCAAAATAACTTCACCCTTGGCATTATAACGCTGCACCTACATGAATATAAATTGCACAAGTAAAGATGGCTCACGTGCAATAATAAGAAAGCTATGATACTTATATGGATGTATTATGAGTTTTATTGAACTAGTCGTCGCATAATTGCGTTAAGACAATATTTCTCACATTTAAGTTTGTTCAATGTAATATATAATTTAGTATTGTCACAGTTAACACCAATGTGGTTATGCTTTTAATCAATTTTCAAAGCTTGTTGGTTCGTTCGTGTTTAATGATACCGACTTGCGTGGGTTACTACATGCCTAGAACTCTTTCTGTTATTAAGTTCGGGCATGGTCTTATGAGAGCCAGTGAAAAGGGATTTCAATTACTATTTCGTAGCTTTAATGTTTTTTTAGGGAGGCCGCAAGGTAATTTTCATATTGAGTTAGATTTGATTTGGGTTCGAGTCAAGTCCGTAAAATATGTTACTCGAGTCGGATTTGTGTTTATATTTACCAAATCGAGTCAAAATAATATTGTATATGATTGGTTTTCGAAATCAACCAACTAAAAAACTCCCAAATTTTATCTTTATTGTAAATATTGTTTTTATGCATTTTCTATTCTGTTCAGCCTTTCCAATTATTAAAACAATCCCTGTAATATACGCATGAACAGAATAGAGGTTGTATCCTGCATGTATGTTCCGTGCATATGATTCACCAATGATAAGAGATTAAAATTGAAAACTCCATTCAATTTTTGCTATAGACTGAAGGAAGCTATCCGTCATTTCCTGCACTGGATTTCGAAAGTATTGTGTTTGCCAATGCAAAACCATCTCTATATGAAAAACAATAGTGAAAAATTTGAATCCATCTATTTATAACCTAAAAATATTTTCCCGGAAAACATGTCAATTTACGCCGTTGTCTTGTTCAACATTTAGATCGCATGTTTTTATTTTGTAAGTTACAACTTAATTTTATCTCTAAGCATTCTCAAATAGGAAATTGTATTGCAGCAGTAATATATTTGTCTCATGACGATATTGGACATTGTCCTTTGATCTTAATGTTCCTTGTTCTCTGATTCACAATCATATTCGTCTGAGAAAGCTAGATATATGAATCTAGCGAAAGCTTACGAAATGAAACTTTAATTGTGTACGAAAAATACTATGTCTGATATTATATATGTATTCAATAATTCTTGTTTGAGCATCTTTGTGGCATACGTCACACAGGAGAAACTAAGAGAAAGCATAGAGAAAGGATACACGGTTTGACGCATAGCATTTCACAATTCTTGTAATTAAGTAACATAGACATAAAGGGATATTTTAACAAAAAATGTAATCGTTTAATGAAATATGTGTGCTATTAGATTATGCTCGAGGAGATAATCAAGTTCGCATATAGTCTTTGAGCCTTTGTTGTCTGATGTAAACATGTTCCAAGTAATTACTTTTTGTGCATAGCTTCTGAGTGACAATCAGGTATGCTTCTTCAATTATATATTAGTACCTTGTACATTTTACATCATTACCATTTGTCGAGTGAAGTCTCTACGAACAGTGGGTACTTGCCTAACGGCCCTATGTTGCCATATTTCTCTCGGCAAAATATTTTGTTTTATGTACAATTAGTGTCCATGTACTATGTACAAGACAAATCAACGTTCAGGACAAGACAATCTTCTTGTTCCTCTTAAAAATATCATTCACTAAACGTATTTGTGATTAATTGAATTGATTTTGTGTTTGTGAATCTCTATATGATAACCACACGAGGCGGTATAGTTAAATTCTCCAGCCATAAAACAGGGGCACAGATAATTTCAATTGATTGCGGAATGTCATTGCTCTCTTTCCGGCGGATTTGAGCGTCACCTTCCGATGTCGTAAAAGACAACTACGTTTATACCGTTGAGTCTCATCACATTACCCTGTGCAATATTATACCAGTTAAAAATGAAATAATAATGTTTTCAACCAAATTGGCAATTTTTGTTTAGTTCGATGATTGACATATTCTGTCTCATTCGCAGCGATGAACCGAATATTAACCCTACTAACTACAGGGATCGTCGTTACAGCTATAAAGGTGATTTGCCCATTCAATGTGGACACTTGATTGCCGAACAGCAGGAATGATATTATTCAGGATGTAATTTATCTGTTTTAATACCACAGGACCCAATTATAAATACAAATATGTAGTGTAAAGATGCGGGATTAAATTGTTTGAAAAGTAAGGTAATATTGCCATTTGAGTGTTATATATTATCCGTATGGCTGAATAGGCCACACAGAGACTAAGAGCGGGTTATTTTTTAGAATTCTCCAATATGCCAGCAAAATGGTTATAAGGCTATGTAGGTTACTACATGGCCTAACGCCTGCTGTACCGGGGTCAGGCTGTCGGCTGTGGTGGGATAAGAGTACTGAAGTACTGTAGGGGTCCCGAAGTATCTAAAAGACTAGAGGCCCGCAGTTGGGTAAATACGGCTCGGTATATTAAGTATATATGTCTATAAAGGGCCTAATTTGAGTTGCAATTCTTAATAGTAAACGGTAAATAGTTTTGTGTGACAATCAGGATCCTGAAATATACGATATGAATTGCTTACGATGTAAATGTGTAATTTTCTTGCAACCTTTGCGTGTTTGATTCTAGAGATGAATTGGGGTGAAATTGTTATTCTGTTCAATTTAATGTTGATAATTCTTGTATATTTAAACTAGTTGCAAGCATAGATATTGTATTTAATTGTTAGTACAATAGCTGCAATGGCATGGATACGGAAATAGAGAATAAATGTTCAAATTGAGTATGGAGAAGGGCTAAATTTGAAATTTCACGTCATGACTATAGGATGACATCAAGATATTATTTTCTAATATTTATACATTTTATGCTGTAATGCATGCTAAAATGGGGACAGTACCACCTACTGTTTCACCACTTATTCTCAGGTTTTGAATAAGTTATACATGAGACTCGTTATGAAGAATATGTTAAGGAAATATTATGTGACGTAATCAATGAGACCATTAAGTTTTTGCCACTCTCCCCATCGGATGCTTTCGTGACGCTATATAATTCAGAGTCATTTTTTGAAAATCTTTAATCAATATTTAGCAATTGAAGAGTATTTACTGCAGAGCTAAAAAAATTGATTTGAAGTCATCAATTACGTCCTATTTGAATTTGAAAGGTGGTTGATCTTAAATCGCTAAACCGGTTATTTCAAATCGGATGAACCTCGTAGAGTCATGGCAATAGATTAGTTCTGTTAGTTTGATAATTTAGCTCTGTTATATCAGCTCTATGGAGGACGTATCAGCAGAATCAGAGAGGGAATAAAATGAATAGTGCGGGAATGACATGGAATGTTGCTGAGGGCATAACTAATTTACGGAAGGAGCGGGAAACTACCAATCCTAATTTAAGTAAGGATAGGGTTAGGACTGGAGTTAGAGACAGGGTTAGGGTTAGAGTTGGGATAACGGTTATTGTTAAGTTGCTATTTGATATAATATCCGTATTCCCGCAACTACCGTAAATTAGGATTGTTAGTTTCCCGCTTTCCCGCACCTTCCGTAAATTAGTGTTTCGATACCCGCTTTTCTGCGTTCTTGTCTTCCGTAAATTAGCAGCGAATGACCTTGCGACTGAACAATGGCGTGCTAGGCTCTATATCTATAGGGAAGCAAATTATCCCTACTCTAGGATTATCTGAATCGAAAAATTACAATATATAATTTAGTCATTTCAGTCGAAAATCTTGAATTAAACTTTAACAAGTAAAGACTATTAAGATCGATAATAAAAATTGATGTGGCGTCTATGCCCCTTTTTTAAATTAAAGTGGGGAAAAAAATTAAATCGTACAGTCACCGTACAAGTAATGGATCCGGAACTTAGCTAAAAGCGACGAAAAACATGTTATTAACAGCACAACTAAAAAGTGATGTGACGTCACCCCTGTAAAAGCGGATGCCATTGTACACGAATTTATTATTTCATTTAAATCATAGAAAGAGGAGAATGTGGACATTGTGGGCGTGATCTGAAATTGATTGTTTCATGTTGTCACTTTCACCTGCGTGATCGGATAGAGTAAAAGAAGATATGGATGATGCGTGATCAGGGATGAAAGATTAATTGCATTATTTTTCAACATTTAGGCGATCATTAACCTTTCGTTATATGATTTATTGCTTCTCAATCCCTGTCAAAGTATGAATAAAATATTTTAAAAATATGAAAAATATCTTCTAAAAGGATTGAAAATCCCCTTAAAAGATTACATGCCGGGAATTTACTCGTTTCTATTTTTCATAAAATTATCGCTTTCAAAATTATCAAGTTATGTGACGTCGGATACTCCAGAATTGCGTGTTATTTCTATTACTTATTTGTTATTCATCACTTGTTAAACTTCCGGTATTTAGTTAGAATGAATATAGATGAATAACTCTCTAGATAACATACCGTCATACTCATCAACACTAATGAGTATTAAAATCACTGGAAACGAAGCTCTCTGAAAGAAAAATAACGATGATCAAGCATAACTTCGGAAAAGCACACGCAGGTCGCAGCCATTTCTCTTTGCAGGGGCCTAGAAAGTTCGCTCCGGTCCGGTTTGCCTGTTATGTTGATTACATTTTAAGTGAATAATTTTACTTTTTGAAATACGTAGGTGTCCGCGATCTATACCTTAGGAAAAAAGGAGTCCGTGGTATAAAAAGTTTAGGAACCCCTGCTCTAATAGATGTAGTTGTCTACTATACATTATCTTTTGTTGAGTGAACGTTATATGGAATATGGCAGTTTTCAGTTTGCTAACCGATCGTGGATATATAAAATGTAGAAGCTAGGAAACGCCGACGCTTCAGATAATGTATATATTTATACATAGTAACCTCTTAATTGACTTATGTATGTATTGTTCATTATGTATGATTTTGTCATGTGACCTCATTTTTGTTTGGTGTCGTCAATCATTTAAAAAAATTCATTAGCCTATCATGATTTTTAAATTTTACAGTGAAGAACGAACATTCACTAGTAGTAGTCTTTATATTTTAATACGAAATACAATATATTGATGGCAATAAGAATTTTAAATCGATTGATTCGGTGATGTAATATGGATATTATTACATCCTATTAAGCAATGTCATCCTAGCAGAATGAAGGAAGATCAATTGTCGACTTTATTTGACGAATCTTGATTTCATTTATTGCAAGGTTCGTTGTTTTGTAAGTAGGATGGAAATTACGAGTGCAATAAATTCTCTCGTTAGAATGTATGTGTAGCAAACACGACCTATTACGAAATGGCAATTACGTCATTGTGGACACAAGGTATCTTGCGATAAAGCAATTTTATCTTCTTTCTCTTTTCCGTAAACTATTAAAATTTCTGCAGAATAATAATATCAGTTTGTTTACAAAGTATACAAGTCGATCGCATTGTTGTGTCGCATGTTAAGTTACTAGAGTTCGATAAACTGAGGTCGAACTTAGGATACATGTAATATTGTGATGGGATAATAGTGCCTTGTTATGTGTTCGCTAACTATTAGCTTAACATATTTAACGACAAAAAGTTCCCCTGACGCACAATTAAAGTTTCAAATTTTCAAACTTTCTTACCTGTTCCATTTGAATTCTTTAATATTTGAAAATAACCTTCCCCACTTAAAACAACAATTTCTGTTCTTATTCACACCTTGTCATGGAGAAATTATTTCAATCTGTATTTATACAGTCCTCACATTGTTGGAATAAAGCGAATATATCATCTAGTGTTTCTACTATCTTGACTCTTGTCTTTTTTAAGTAGAATGAAATACGACCAAATTGTTTTTCAAGCGCAAACAATGACAAGGAAAATGTTTTATTGCGAAAGGTTTAGCTGAGGTCACCGAACCTGTATATCTGTGAATATAATAACAGCAAAGTGTTTTCCGCCATTCGAAAGTATCTGCTGTTGAAAATGAGAGGAGGTGATGGGATTGATTATGCTTGGAAACATAATTTTCCATTAAAATGATGATGATGTTTCATTCATTTTGCATTGCTATGGTACATTCATATCGAATTGATCTGAGCAACTTTTTTCTAAACCACATTGTTGATAATGATTGTTCTCATCGCTGATGCTAAAATTTATCCCAGCAGATCTCTGATCGTGGACAACTAAAATTTTGTGTAATTATCGTTTTTTAGTTAGTTATTGAAATATCAAGAGATGTTCCCAAATAATATATTGAAGTTTGTGAGGATCAATTGTACACGGAACATCGACATCAGAAAAGCTGGCAAGGTGACTTTGGGGTAAACGTTTGCTCATAGAAGAAGAAAGATGTGAAGGAAAACATACTGGCTTCTTTCTTTTGGAAAATCTTCTTGCGAGTCAAGATTTCCTATACACACACATACATGAACATGCTCGGCGCTATCAAGTGATTAATTTCTATTAGTTTAGCGCGTAACCCTTGAGCAAGGTACCTACCTATTCACATTGCTCTGACATAACTTTCACACACTACATAGCCTAAATGATCTTAGATGTCGATGGCTTTAACACCCCCAAAATAACATAACATAAAAGAATGTTTATTACGATAAAGTTTCTACGTAAGTGTTCATTCACGGAGGTTTTCGTTTACTTCAACAGTTCCTTTGTTTACTTTTCGTCCTAACTTTGTTAAATTATTAACCTTTGTGCAACGGTGAAAGCAGATTGCTGGCGATAAAGTTTACGATTTCGATCTCTTTGCGATGTCGCGTTTGAGCTGAGAACGTTTATAGGAAGAAATATCAAAGTGAAATTACGGAGGCAGAATATTATCTTTAGTTGATAATGAATTTCTTACGAACTGTTGTTGTTTCTCCTAATTATTACCAAATGTATCGAATGCGTGGGTAAATGTAGAAAATTGGTAGAAGATTACAAATATAGAATAATTTGAGCAAAGTAAGGTTATAACCAAGCAAGCATGAAGATGGGAAGGATATAAACTTAAATATTTCTCGGATATCTGGTGCTGAAATAGGGCGAGGTGAAAATTCAGCTGAGTTTTTTAATTACACTGTTTATTCGTTTAGTAACCATATTAATAAATTTCATAACTATGATAATAACTATGTTATTAGTGTATAATATATGAATGGCGATAAAAATGATGAATTTATTATTATTATTAGCTAGTCCAAATTTAATTATGTACTTTGTATTATTACGACAATTAATGTTAGTCATGTAGGTCAGAATTGTTAGTTTCAAGAAGCCAAAATTAACGATCCCAATCAAAACAAAAATGATTCTGAAATGAATTGTAATTTTTAATTTTTAAAATTATTGATATTATGCTTAAATCACTTTTTTAATTTGAATAACCGGAATAAGCAAAATGGGGTACGTTTTATGAATTTTTATGCACAATCTTTGCTTCCTTTATAAAAGTTAGATTTCGTGGTTATTTTTGCCGGAAACGTCTCTGGTTTACGTATTTTCTCGAGAGAACTAAGTGATTCTATGGATGCATACTTTCGTTTCAGCTTTATATGTCATGGTATACCAGTGGTCTCAACCTCCGCTCAGAATTAAATATCTCAGAATTTCAGTATTTCAAGAATATATTTCTTATAATTGTTTGAACAGTAACTGTACTTTACATCAGTGCTGTTAAATAGGTTATTACGTCAGCTCAGGTGTATTAGCTCTCTGGAGTGCGTTTCGGCTGGATCACAGAGGGGATTATTTAAAAAGTTGCTGCGGAAGCCATCGCAACTCAGTAATGACATGTTAGGTTGAAAGCCAATTGGAGAGAAGAACTTTTGGATTTACCTACTTAAAATATTATCGAAATAAAATGTTCATCAACAGAATTAGGCCATGAATAGATAGCGGTATGGACAGAGCGTATACACTTAACGTGTGTTGTGGAAAATGCCGTCCAGACAACGGCATTAACTCTTTCCAAAAGCATAATAAACAAGGTACGAAACAGTACAGATAACAACGCAGTATTCTATGATGTTGTTGAGGCATACAATATTCTAAGGAATCTTGATGTGGAAGTGAGTCCACAGCTGGAAGAAGTACAATTCGACTATAATACCATTGGAAAGTCCTGCTCTTCCTTAGATCTTGAAAGAAGAAGGTTCAAATTAGTACATCCACTATTACATCTGCCCAACATCTTTTTTTTTTGGCTAATAACTATACTCTGTTGGTATTCCCTACAAAAAATCACCAAATATGAGATGTCTTGGACAAAATTCAATGGGCATAATACCGAAGATAAACCATAGATTAAAGCTAGAAAAACTGCATGTGTTCGTGAGTCACCCGATTACCACGCGAGGCAGTAGAGTTCAATTATATTAC
>JAUELA010124447.1:0-15891 GCA_031471845.1 Boltenia villosa | reverse complement strand
GGCAAGAAACCTCAGGTTTTCTTCTCGAAACATCCCAGTACCTGAAGTGAGAAGAAGATCTTGAATTATTATTTTTTTAAATTAATTATTATATTTACCCTCGATTCACCGGAAAGTCATATCGTCTTATAAACAACAGATGATGCGACAATGTCGGCTTGAGAGCATGCTGAACTTGGATGGCGGAGGAAAGCTGTGACCGAAGTCACATGAAACCGCTCTGCACTTGCAAGGAGTTCAGCCTTCCCAGTCACTTACTGACATCAAGGATTAGGGTGGACATGAAGAAATCTGTGCAGGTGCAGCCGGGATTCGAACCCTGAACCCATTTATTTGGTTTTAGTGGCATGCCATATTTTTCTAAACTGACCGTTGTTTTTAGAATTTTGTATTTTAAAATGACGAAAAATAAAAAAATCAATCTATCTCTCAGTGAGCATCGATGGCCAACGGTTTTACCCGTTCAGCCACCAGGCAGCCCTTTTATCATCAAGAATCTTTTAAATTGATTCAACAAACCTAATCCTCCAAAGTCCAATTCCATCTGTTTACTGCTGTTGAAGGAAGTGGTGAGGTCGTCATTCTGTAAAATAATAAAATAAAACTTAGAGTGAGATATCGTGTGGCAAACCGTTCATCCTTTCTTTATGGTCTCTTTTAGTTGTGGATCCGTATGCGCCGTATGCCACAAAGATGCTCGAACAAGAATTATAGAATAGAAAATTAATAGACATGGTCTTGTTTGTACACAATTAAAAGTTTTATTTCGTAAGCTTTAGCTAGATTTTCATATCTATCTTCTTCAGATGAAGCACAATAAATGACTTTGTAAACAAGAATGCTAGAGTAATTTATTAGCTAGCTTCGTCTGAAGAAGCTAGATATGAAAATCTAGCGAAAGCTTACGAAATAAAAATTTTAATTGAGTACGAACAAGACCATGTCTATTAAAACTTAGGAGGGTAAAGTATGTTGACTTGTGTGCATCTTTTTTGCAGAAAAAAAGTTCAAATTTCATTTTTTGTTTCCTTTAAATATGAATCTCACCTCAAGAACGATCGGAATATCTCCCAAATGATTCTCATCATCCAACTCCTCATCTGAACTCAAACACTGAGTAAGTTTTTCCTCTTTGCCTTGGATTTCATCCCCCAAACTCTCACGAGGGTCACTTTCGCTTGAACTGGATTTTCGCTTGGTTCGAACAGATTTCTTAGAAGCTTGAGGCCTTGGTGCTTTTTCTATTGTTACAATAAAATAACAGTTGACTATATACTGCAGTGGAAAATATAAAGTTAGGCAATACATTTTTGTCCATTGAAATTTGTAGAACATTTCATAAGTTGTAGGTTTTGATATGCAGAAAATATTGTATTCTCTGTAGCAATGGTTCTTAACCGGGGTTATGGGAACCTAATGCTTCACCCATTTTATATTGTAAATTCGCGCTAATTAAATAAAAGAAGAATTAAGTGCTACACTAAACTTTCATGAACGAAATAAGCTTAAAACAACTAATGATCTTTCTAAAACTGAATATTTTCGCCCTTTTTCACAAATTTCTCTGCATTATTAAATATAAAATCAAAGTATAGATGGCATATAAAAGATGACCGAGAACCTTTTCAGTAACTGTAACCCGATTCCATGTTTTGATTGCAAAAAAAAACAACAGCAAATATCTCACTAGATTAGTAAGAGTCTGTGTTTCTTTTTTTTTTTTTTTCTTTTTATAAATAAACATTATAGAATGATGAATGTTTATGATTTTGTTTTATGTTCTATTCCTAGCTACTCATATCTTAAGTAAATTCCAGCTATTGACATCTTTTGATGTCATAATGTCAACTAATACAACCCTTGGGGGTCTGGAATAATCAAAAGGTTAAGAGCCCCTGATCTAAAGGTAACTCTTCTCACAAAAATGAATAAATGGTCGAGTGACATGTAATATTTCTGGAGTTCCGTAAACATAATACCTTCCACTTGTTCACCTTCCACTTTATAGAAAGACACATATCCAGTGTGGCATTTCTTTGCTTCTTGCTTGGATTCAATAAAAAATCTGTTTTCAAAATAATCAAGAAATTTATATAATGATATTACATAGACTTTTTTCAGATCAGGCAGAAGGCTTACCGGGAAAATCCCTTTTTATCTGGTGGGTATTGAGAAAAGAACTTGCACAAAACGAGCTTCTCCCGAATGTGTTGTGCCAATTTCTGATTGTAGGTTTGTATCTTAAGATCACCAATTACCTACAACAAACATATATATATATATAATAATAGTGCTAGGATTAGAATTCAAGTGGAGATTTCTATAAATGCAATATTTATTGAATCGAAACTACAGTAATTTTCCTTATATAATACGCACCCATGTATAATACGCATTACGCACCCTTGATTTGTCATCAAAATATTAAAAAATGACTATCACCATGTATAATACACACCCTTGATTTGAGGAAAAAAAAATACATTTTTCTTCCAAAATAATTGTTTACCATTACAACATGATCAATACTGTTGGAATATATAATCAGCGAAATAATTTTTTAACACTTTCGGTGCTTCAGGACGTGTATATATGCTTTTTTACAGTTGAATGGTTTATGGCAAATTTCAGTCAATGGGTGCCATAGCCACTTATCAACTACTATTATCACATACATGTACGTTCGCATGATTAACGCGTGATCACGGCATGCACAGGTGACGTTTTCTCGCCTAGAAAATAAAATGACAATGTTGTTGCTATAGTAAGGAAGTTTAGCAGATGAAGTTTAACTTGATATTATGTCCCTATACGATAAATTGCTGGTAATCTTTTTGATAAAATTTAAAATTCCTTATACCCATGTATAATACGCACCCCCAAAAATTGACGGATTTTGATCGAAAATAATGCATATATATACAGAAAATTACGATACTTACTTTAATTTTGAACACATCTCCTTCAACTAATTCTTGAACTTGAGTTGCAACATCCTCACCTATGTAACCAGACCTACTCAACTGCTCAATTCGTGAAGAAATCTTGCTTTCCAGAACACACTGTGTTAGGACTTGAGTTGGGAACGATCGTTTCTGAAAGAACGCATATATATTTGCAGATAGTGAATTTAATTCACAATATACATTGTAGGGCTGGGTTTTATGTCTAATTACTGACCTGCATCGCAAGAAACTGCACTTTGTGTGTTCTGAGACGTCGATACAAAACGCGAGCAACACCGCAGATAATTTCAGTGACAAGCAAAAATCTACGAAAAATACAGCAGTTGGAGAAGAACATGTCAATAATATTAAAAGATTAGGTTCAAATCATTGCATTCATGTGTGTAAAAGTGAAGTCCGAGTCACCATCAAGATGGCTGTCCGGTGGTCGAACGGGTAAAGCCGTCGGCTGGTCATCTATGCTCACCTAGAGGTTCTGGGTTCGAATCTCGGCTTCACCTTCACAGATTTATTCAGAACCTTCACGATGCAAAGCACGCTTCTTGATCACTTCACTTCAATATATGCCGTGTTCACCCTTGAGCCTTGACGTGAGTAAGTGACTGGGGGCGCTGAACTCCACATCGGTACAGAGCGGTTTCACGTTACCTTGGTCATACCTTTCCTCTACTATCCAAGTTCAGCATGCTAGCAAGCCGGCATGGTGCGCCCATGTATAAGACGACTTTCCAGTGAATCCGAGGTTAAATATGATACATTAATCAAAAAAGTTCAAGTCAGGAATTTTTATTTACTGAAGTATTGATCGAAGGTGAACTTTTACAACATAAATTGTGAAAAAAAAATTGCATTTTTCCAACAATTCACAAATCACCATTTCTTCAGTTACAAATATATGTTCACTATTTTCAAATTATATTATCTTCATGAATACAGTAATGTATATCAATTAAGATGGACGAAATATGGGATTATAAGAAAAATTCTTATACTTACTTTGAGAAAGACTGCACTTGGAACTTGACATCCATGGATGAAATGTGAAGTGTTGTGTCATCAGTCACATCCAGCCAATCACAAGATCCATGGACACATTTTAGTAGTCTCAAATCAGAATGATTGAAACTTTTCCCAAGCTATCAAAAAACACACATTCAATATAAATTAAACCGTATCTTAAATAAGTTAGATTTTGAATATTTGGGCTACACATGATAACCAACAGAATATACGTTATAACTTACGAGTTGGTCAGGTAAGGCAAGATGTACTGTCACAGGTTTCTGGAAAACGGTTTCAGGAGGAGACACATGGACAGATAAAACACAACTGGCAGTTGCTGTTGAGCTGTTGGATATCTCTTCTACAATCGAAGGGTCTACAGTAATTACCTAATTACAAAAATGAAGAAAATACAATAAGGCATACAGATACATTATATCAACAATAACATGGTTGTCACTACATTGCATTTTGCAATGACAAAAGCCATTCTTGGTTCTATTGACATGACATATTTTTCTATACTGACCGCTGTTTTCCGAATTTGGAATTTTAAAAGGACGAAAATTGAAAATTCTATCTATCTATATCAAAATCAGATTTTTTCGCTAAAATAAAATCCTTCTTTCAAAGATCAGAAAGATGATTATTATACATTATATTTTACTGAAATTTTTAAATTTTTATTGAAATAAATAATTGGCAACATGGAACATTGAGTGAGATAGCTAAAATACAGATGTGACATTACCTTCATTGTGATTTTAGTTTCTTCATTGACAGAATCAGGCTGAAACTTTAATTTTGTTTGTGGATATGCAGATGAGAATAACAGTTGACCTCGGTCCTTTTAAAATTCAGAAATTGAAAAAAAAAAAAAAAAATTGTTAGTATATATGTGTAAATACATTAATACATATATATATATATATATATATATATACATTACAATCAGAATCATGCAGTCCAAACATTCTATACAATACTATAAGATACAAACTGAAAAGAAGGTATTTGGACATTTCTACATATAACTTCTCTGGTGAAAAAATTACTGTATTTCATTGACGCCATTGATTGTTAGACGAACCTTAATTTCAGTATCACCAACAGAAAAAAATCTTTTGATGTACAGTAAGGGATTAAAATGAACGAAATGTACTTATATACCAAAACTTCCTAGTCGTCACTGAGTAAGCTTCACTATACTGAAATAACGGTGGCTTCACACTTAGCTTTCCGAGTAAAAGCAAAATGTGTGGTGGCGTCTGCGAAGCACAGGAAAATTTGAGAAAAAAAATGCGATTCTGAGACGCACCCTATTTTTAGAAATTTTTTTATGGGAAAAAAATTGCGTCTCAAAGTAGATGAAAATTGATATCATACCATCCATGATCATGATGAATTAGATCAAACTTGATGAATGTCAAATTTTACCTTTTGAATAACAGCGCTGGTTTCAACAAGTCGTGCCACCACGCCAAAGAGTGAAAAATGTGTAGTGAACGCAACAGCTGCAAGAGTTGGAATTGAATTGTCTTCTTCACTGGGGATACTTTCTGTCACAGTTCTGAAAAGAATTTATATGACTAAATGAGGAATATCATAAGAATTTTATTAAATCTTTACCAGGATTCCTAATGTGAATGAGCATATTTGAACCAGTTAGGACATTCTCATGTGATCTGAAGGTATCAGCCATTTTTAATTAAAAGTCATGGTTGTCATTACATTGTATCTTGCAATGTCATAAACCATTCAGTTGGTTTTAATGTCATGGCATATTTTTCTATAATTACTGCTGTTTTTAAAATTTTGTATTTTAAAATGACGAAAAATAAAAATTCTATCTATCTATTTATCCAGTGACGGCTTTCCTTTGCCATTAAGTCAGCATGCTCATAATACCGGTATGTCATCAGATAACATTGTAGTTATTAAATAAACCCAAGTAAAAACTCACTCTAGATCTTCAATTGACCCATCTGAAGACACCACCCTTATAACGACTTCTCGGATCTGTTGATCGTGTCTTTCAAAGGTGTACGGAAGTGAGACCTTGACAGGCTGAAATACACAATTCGAGATGAGTGTTGTATAACAATTCTAAAATATCAACTTTAGACTTTTTATTACAGCAATAAATATATATATTTAAAAAAAATTAATGTATCATATATACCCTCGATGCCATACATTGTAAGAGGAACCTTAATTTCAGTATCACCAACAGAAAAAAATCTTTTGAAGTACAATAAGGAATCGAAATACAGTAACTCAACTTTTTGCATATTGTTCCTATAACCTCGAATTCACCGGAAAGCCGTATCGGGCTTACACATGGACACATGATGAGACCATGACAGCTAGCGAATATGTTGAACTTGGATAGGATATAGGAAAGCCGTGACCAAGGTCAAGAAAAACCGCTCTGTACCGGCAAGGAGTTCAGCGTCCCCAGTCACTTACTCACGTCAAGGAGTAACACGGCATATACTGAAGTGAAGTGATCAACAGTCGTGCAATGCATCGAGAAGGTGCTGAATAAATCTGGGAACCAGATGACCAGCCGACGGCTTTACCCGTTCGGCCACCCGGCAGTTCTATATTTCGAAATGAAAAGAGGAAGGTATAAAAAAGAACAGAATTAATTACATGTTCAAATTTGAGTCCATTCGGTGACAACTCCAGCACTCCACTTAGCAGTTCATCCATATCATCGAGTGCAAAGTTCACATCATTATCGAGTACGATCTTTCGAAATAAAGCAAGATTTTTAACAAATATATTTCATAACACATTAACTAGGATTGATGAATCTTAATTACATGAGAGAACAGTGTTGCACTCGACTTGAGTGTTTTCCGAGATAGAGTGATTTTTGCCCCGCAAGGGAGAATATACTCGCCCCCTTTACCAGCCTCAAATTTTATACAGCAAGTATCATAATCCATGTGAAACGTTGGCACATCGTAATCTTCTCCGTTATTCTGCAGTAATGAAATAAAAACTAATATTTTAATATTGGTAGATTGAGAGGTATATTACTATTCTTAAAAATATTTCTCAACCTGTGTGACGTCAGATAAGGTCAGAAATGCCATGTGGAAAATCCATTTTGAAAATGTCAAAAAAATACATAAAATAATATAAATATACAAATTACAATAATCTGTTACTGAATAAAAGTGATCTTCCACATGTCCCCACGCAGTGATATCTTTTCTCCCCAGCCTAACAACGGTACGCCAACTATCTGATGTTAACTAACCCTAACCCTAACAGCCCCTAATGAACATGTGATTTAGAGTGTAGCAGTGACAAGTGGAAGTTTACCTGAATAAAATAAGATATGGCCACCACCTACCTCATTATCCTTCTCTGGAGACCTATATCCAATTGGATTGCCATCTAACAATACAAACTCCAAGGACTTCACATTTGAGGAGACGTTTCTGATACAGTTGAAACGAAGGTCGAGGGATTTCAACTTTGGCATTCCATCAAGATTGTCATCGATTGAGGCTGAAATTTGAAAGTTAAATATCAAGAAAATCCTGTTTGACTGACAATATAAACAAAATTTATAGTTCTACTTACCAATTTTATTGCTTCTTAATTTTAACACTTCCAAAGAGTGTGATTTTATGCAGGAAAAATGTCCGCATAACCCATTTTCTGAAAGGTCTAAAAATTCCAGGCTGTCAAGTTCATTCAAACTTGCAGGAATGCAACTGAGCTTATTGCTTGAAAGATTCAATATTTTTAAACTAGTCAGGCATGAAAACTCTTGCGGCAATGTTTTGAGTAAATTTCCTTTAAGATGAAGTTCTTTCATGCAAGGTAAATTCTTAATGTCTGGTTGTATTGTGGATATGCCACAAAAACTTAGCTGTAACCTTTGCAAATATTTCATACTGAAAATCCAGGAAGGGATTTGATCCATAGTATTGAAGTTCAAATCCAAGTATACCATGTTCTTTAGGTCTGACATATTTTGAGGCAAATTAGAAGCGTCTCCTTTGATTTTATTACCGCATTCATTCTTCCTTCCACCAGGGAAAGAAAATGAAGTCAAACCAGTTAACTTTGTTATGTTCGACAAAATGCTTTTGGAATTATCACTCAAATTGGACGATGGGATTTGAAGGCTCGTGACCATCTTCATGATATCTCTGGAGTGAGATTCCATCAACCTCTCAAACATTCTGTAGCATTCATCGACATCATTAGAAGTCATATCAAGAGGTAAGCGGCCTTCATGTTTAGCCAGTGTTAGCAGAGTTTCTTCATTCATAATGAATTTTCAATACATATTTAACCTCTTTGAATCATTTCTTTCATTGGATTAAATAAGCTTACAAAGGTGTAGTAGTATTTAAGCTCCTACATGTTTATTAATAAACAATGTAGAACCAGGATTAATATTAAATAATGATTGAAATATGTTGCCAGATTTTCATAGATAGATAGATAGAATTTATATTAAATTTTGAAAACAGCATAGTCAGTATAGAAAAATATTGCATTGTTGCCAATATCCGCCTAATATAACTTGGTGTTCATTTTACAATATTTCGGTTTTCTCACACTTCGTATTTAGGGTTGTCCAAATAATTTAGAACACAAATTTTATTGAGACAAATCACACAATTATTGTTATTATTACGGTCCTATGCAACGGCATTTTAGTATCTAGGTGATTTCCTATCAGCTAACTTACACCAGGCTTATCTACTTAACTGTCCACCGAGTAAATCAATTAATTACAGCACGTGGTGTCTTAATTTTTCTGTAAAAGAGACAAAAGGTAAATAACAAAGGTTTTTACAGGTGCTTTCCCTAACAATTTCAAAATTTCACGGCCACCTAGTGTTGACACACCTGCTGGCGCCAAAGTGATTTCGACGTAATGAAATTCGTTTTGGGCAGATTTTAGTGAAATAATGTGTTTAATTACCTAACTCTAGTGACATAGCTTGGTTATTTATTACTGAATAGTTTAGTTTCTGGCATTTATGGTTCAAAATGGTTACTGCATGCAATACTCACTTATTGCGTCATTATGTTACGGATCAATAGGTTGCGCGGGAAATACTCTTCGGGCGAAGCAGACAACATTAGGTAGATATAAACACAAAATGGACCGTTGCTACCGTTCACCTGATACGAATTCAACTATATTCTTTGTTAAACTTCCTCCATTACAACAGTTTTGTCATGTTGTTTTGAAGCTTGATAAGAATCATTCAAGTTATTTCCAGGGACAGGTGAGTCTTTCATTGTATTATCATGATAATATTGATTATTGAGTTACCGGTATTCATCATTCTGAAAGAATAACTAACAACTAAAATATCATATAATCAACATATTATGTCAGACATATGAAATCTTCATTTTAGGTCTTGAAATGTCGGCAGTTACTCTTCCTATGCAGAGATATGATCGCTTCACCAAACTTGTTGGAGAAATCACTGATAGATGTAGTGATGAGTGCGGAATATTTTCGAGAGAAAAAATTTCATCCAGTTTGTAAAAAGTTGTCATTACAGGTAAGTTGACTAACTTTCAGTTGGGAATTTATCAGATTTTATTATTGTCCGAGATTCTCACATTTTTTATGACATCGAAAAAGTATTAGATAAAATTATGGCTATTACAATTTTATTATCTAGCCCATGCAAGCATGTGAAGTAAAATTAAGCACATTGCAAAGCTGCTTTGGTTATACAGTGAAGTTTAGAATGTCATATATGTGGAATCAAATTAACAATTTCTTGGTAAAGGGCCCTGATGTTGTGAGATGCACAGGAAAACTGGAAGCCATCGGTAATAATTCATTGAAAGTTAATAATAATATTCTTATTTTAACCACCAGAACTTTGTGATTAAACATTGTAAATATTGATTTTCTACAGACATGGACATTTCTGTCTGCGATGAACAAATTACAGTCGCTCTCAAACCATTCATGATAAGAAACCCGCCACCATCACTAGGAAACTTTGATATTTCCATTCAAGTGAGTTTAACACATGTATATTCTAGTAGAAAGTGCCAATCTTAGTATTGCCATTTAGTATAGTGCTTTGGAGTGGTCAAAAATATCAAGGCAAACATGATTCACATTGTTCCATCTCTGGCTGGCTTCAGAAGTTATGAAACTGGTAAAAATTTAATTTGAATAGCGGAAAAAGTGATTCAGAAATTAATATTCTTTTTTTAGATTATTTTTTTCAACTCAACACGGTATGTAGATTGTTACAAAATATTATCCATGTTGACCATATCAGTATCTATTAAGTATTTTAAGATTATTATTAGGCATGAAAAAAAGAAAGAAAAATATTGAATAATGAATTATTGAATGACATGTAGTTTATAGTAAAAATATTGTTTTTCTAGTAAATTTCTCAATTTTGATGTGATGTTGTACCAAAACCAAATTTTTATGGAATTTCTCATATTTTTGCTTTACATACAATAGTTTGATGTGCTACTGTGGTTATATTTTACTTTATATATATTTATATAATCTGCGCTTTTGTGATCGATAAAGTGAAATCTTAACATCCGCTCCATTTTTTGTTAGAAGGCCTGATTCGATTCGATTTGACTTTACAAAAAATATACATATTCGATTCAAATCTTTTAAGATTCGAAAATGCCCAACCCTATTCGGAGCTAATCATACAGTTATATATATAATGCTTCAAGGCAATACGTCAATTTGAAAACGATGAAAATTCAACGATTGAGGATTTTTCCATTTATCGGAGCTGGTGTTTTATATTGCCAACAATGAAACGAGGGCAACTGGTTCGTGTGTCGCACAAGATGCCTGTTGAGAAGCATCCCAATGGTCTTCCAGCTTTTACAGATTATCCAGGACTCAAAAAATATTGGAAAAATCATGTGTGTGTTTTAAATTTCGTTTGATTTGGTCGCATGCAAAGGTATTGTATTGAGTTTATTACATATGTTTCTATAGTATGGAATACGCTTACCAGAGAGTGAGAAGGGAATTGTGTACTGCAGTATATATTTTAAACTTATCGGCCAGCAATTATTCACTTATCCATTATGCTGTGTGAGGACTCGTGCGATACAGATCATGCCGAGGTGTGATGGGCCGTCCATTGTAAAGGTTATGTATCAAATATTCATTGTACCCAATTGGTTAGGTAGGACTCCCAGAAAATCTACCCCCTCAAATATTGATCTGTAGTATGATCATTGCCTTAAAGCTGCAAGGACTAGGAGTAAAATTCTGAGTTGAATTCTTGGGGATACGAGCAAAATGGATATAGGGCTATGTACTACAGCCTAGTGCCTACTGTAGTGTAGGGTCAATGCTGGAAATAGGGATGAATGTTGAAAATATAATTATTTCAAGACACATACATCCATTTTCAGGAATTCATGTCATTTTTTCAACAAAAAATGGACAAGTTATGTGGAATAAAGTTGATTTACTCAACTAAACCATGTTACTTCACCAACAAGCTTTCAGAAGCTGTACAGGTATTCCTTTACTTGCTTTAGCCCAAAATTTACTCTCTATAATATATCACCGATATCCACTTTCAGATTAAACCTGGGCGACTGCAAAATGTTACTATGAACATCGCCGAAGTAAGACACAAAATAACTCCACTTCCATCCAGGCCAACATTCCCTCAACCTAGTCCAGTAAATATGATTTTCCTTCTGTCATAAACTTGTTATGGTATCATATTTTTTGTTTGAATAATTCAAGATCATTTTGACATACTTTTTTTTGCACAATATGTACTGTAGGACTAGCAGGTGGCTCTATGAATTGAAGATTTTCTGTCAAGGATTTTTTATCAGCAGTATTCTTATTTTTTCTTAAAAATTTTTCCCCATTCTCTCATAGATGAATCCTCCACACAATAAAGACATCATTCCATCTTCCCAAGTCGGTAATGCTTTTGAAGAACTAAAGAAGAAAGTAGGTATGTCCAATCCAACTATCATCTTTGTAGTACTCATATTGTACTTGTATATTCTATACTAGCAGAAGTGACTGATGGGTAATATAGGGTCATTAAATTTGGAATACACACAGAATTTTCAAATTCATAATTTCAATTTTAATTATTCCCTATGCTCTACTACATACGTGTCAAATTTCAACTCACGAGGTCTTCTAGAACGAGTGTCAACTGTTTACCCCCATTTCCCCTAACCCTAACCCAATTTTTAAAGCATTCACTTCAAAACCTAAAAATATTGTAGCATCCTCAATCTCAAAATCGTATTTACCCCGATTTTGACCTCTAAAAATAAAAATACTGGGTTTCAATTTTTGTGCCATCCTTTCAGCTACCATCTACCACAATTCAACTTTCTAGCTCATGTGAAAGTATGAGAAAAAGTTATGGCATACAAAGATACAATAAAATAACAAGGATTATCGATCCTCCTTCATATATACAGTCGATTACCATTAATCCGGCGACCGATATTCCGGTTCCTTCAGTTTCTCGGCTAAATTTTGGAACATGGTTTCAAATTTGCCGGATTAGTGTGTCACTGTTTTCGGGAGAAGCCGTTTATGTTTTGAAGGCGTTGTACCCAGAATCAGCTGTATGACCACACGGTCCACACTCACGACAGCAAACAGGCATTCCTTCTTATTTATTTGCCCCAAAAGTCTAAAATACATGCACCCAGCAATCTAATTCTCACATTTTCGTGAAGAGACAGGCCACGTGTTGTTCTTCGTAATAACACCAAGGGTGAAAGGGGAGATTGAAAGGGAATCAGTCTCGTGCATATATACGTCAAGAGCAGGGAAGCGGTTAGGCAAAAAAGATGAGAACCAATGATATACAGCATATAAAAAGTAAGGGGACAAAAACCTCAATTATGCGTGAATTTCGAAAATTCGGCAGTCCTAGGTCCCGTGGTCGCCGGATTATCGGCAGTGTTCTGTATATATATAGATACTAATCACAAAATTGTTGGACTCTTAATCAGAAAATGAGTATCCTGTCAGTCAAGTTATTTTATCCAGTCAAAATGAAGAGAAACATAGGAGAACAATGATTAAAGCACTTCCAATGAATGCGAGTGGAAAATTTATCCCTGTTTTTGCAACAAGGAAGCACAGTGTTACGATTACTTCTGGCAACAAATGTGGGAAAAAGATCGATAACACTATAATTAGTAAAATCAGGAGCTATGGAAAAGGTGATTTAATTTGTTGTAAAGTGTTTTAATCATAATTGTTTCAAATTCGCTTCCTTTTAGATGGTGTAAAAGGAATGATGACATCATCATGTCATCAAAAAGCAGCTTTCAATGAAATGACTCCTAAAAGAAGGAAGGGTGGGTGCATGCTTGCCTTAATAAAGCCTGTTAAATCATACTAACCACAATATTGATTATATATATATAGAAATCAACAGAAGCAAGGCAGGCATTGGATCTGTATCTTCCAAGTTTGTGAATGGAAGATATAAGACTCCATCTAAGGTCTAACTATAAAATGGATTTAAAAATGTCTTGAAAATATAAAATTACAAAGTTCAAATATTGTTCAGATCTCAGGGGGGTTGAATGATAGCGGGTATGATTCGAACGAGACCCCCGCCCCAGTATTGAAGAAAGATTTCTCCAACATCACGTTGACAAGACGCTATCTCCCAAAGAAGCTTTCTTTCAGCAATAATGTTAATACAAGTAAGTTGCTGGTTTATTTATCCATATTAGAAATTCCTTGTGACGTATTTATAAAAATTCAGCATTTTTGCAATCAGGTAAACCACCAATGCAGAATCATTCATTTGATAAGCTGTTCTCCAAGGCTGGAGGAATTCAATGTGAAGATCCAAGAGGAGGAGAGAATTATGAAAATATGTTGACATCCACATCCAGGTCACCGCTGAAAATTATGAAGAATCATTCCTTCGACAAACTCTTTGCTACGGCTCGTAGTTTCGGGAATGAGGATGCGGGTCTCCCTACCCAAGGTCACCTTGAAATTAACCCCTTGGTAACATCTCCAGTTGTTAAGAATCATGAATTTGACAAACTGATCCAGTCTGCAAGCAAAGGGTTAAGATTTACTGGTAAAGATCAAATTCCAAGTCGAGACTTAGAAAGGCAGCCATTCACAGAATTTTCGTCCAATCAGAGGACTGAAAGCAACGGAACAGCCAATGGAAAGCACTCCTTTGATCGTCTCTTTGCTACAGCGAGTTCACTCCAAACTTTGAATGATTTGCCTGGGAGTAGTACAAATACAGAAAAACACTTGGAGCACTGCAATACACATGAATATGCTGTTCCAGATATCGTTAGGAAAGTAGTGCCATCCTTCGGGAAGAAACGGCCAAGTTTTCCTCCGAAAATGCCAAGAAAGAAACATTCTTTTGACCAGTTATTCAAGTCTGCAAGCGCTGGGATCTCGGAAATTGTAAAATCTAGCATCGCGAATTCGGCAAATAGGAGAGAGCAGAACGATATCTTGGTCTCAGAAGTTGCAAGTGTCGAGAATCTAGTGAGTTCCTAAACCTATTTTATAGAAATAATTAGAAGAGTAGAAATTATAGAGTAGATTATAGAGCTAAAGCGAGTATTGTGTATGGTAGACAAACCGTAGTAGAATTTAGAGTAGGTTTAGGATTTGCAACAGATACCGCCGACAAGCAATGTATTGGGATGAAAGCATTTCAAACTAGAATTGCGCGCAATTGCGATAGACTGTTAAGTGTGAAGATTGCATTAGAGATGTTTTGCTTGAAGATCCAGGATGATTTGAGTTAATTTATCGTATTGCCGTTCGGTAATATTCATCGCTATAGGGGATTTGATCAGAAGATTTCTTCACGCATTCATTCATTTTGTCTTTTTCTTAAACCTTGCATTGAAATTGTGTAACTTGGCGATTATAGAACTATTCAATTCAGCAAATTCATTCATTCATTCAACAATATTCAAAAATGAATAACGAAAATGGTTCATTTTAAAAATAGTTTTACTTCTTACAACAAATGGATATCACAAATATGAATTATATATTGAGCTCCGCTGATATTCGAAACTAAAACAAATGTTCAATATCTATTTCCACTCGAATTGTTAGTCTTTATTATTATATAAGAATATTATCGGAACTCGAAATGAGTTCCGATAATATTCTTTTGAATTTGTATCCGTTATTGAAGTAGATTCGAAGGTTGAACGACATACTATTCAAATCTGATGTGTGTAGTTTGCGTAGGGCCGAGAATATTACAATTTTTTTAGGGTAAAGTAAAAAAAGTGAAATGACACGATTTGCAAAATCAGTCAGCAAACCAAGTTTCATCCTCCTGCTCTGATTTTTAAGTTTCAACCATTTTTGACCCAACCATGCTCTCTAGCCCCATCCTTTGCAATTTGAAGTGATTAGCGACCTCATTGTGTGTGTCAAGTTTCATGGTCAAGCATTGGGTCGTTCGTGAGAAGAATTTTTTTTTACATTTTCCTCCCCAGTGGCCGTATTATGCTCTTTAGCGCCACGATATTGAATCAGCGTGAAGCGCCGCGGATGTTTTATAAGGCTGGCAGTGTAAAACACTGAAAGCATATTGTTTTTATTGTTTAAAATTGTTCAGGTGGGTACATTGTGTAGGTCCGGAGATATTAGATGTTATGTTAAAACGAAAAAAGGGAAGAATACCGATTTCAATATACTGTCAAGCTACTCTAGCTTGACAGTCTAATTATCGCAAATCAGTGCTTGGCATAAAACCCGTCTGGTAATTAATGCCAAAGGTGTTCCATAACTCTTTCCAAGCCTTGGGCACATATATGTGCCCGAGAGAATCCGAGAGCGTAAGCCTTGGGCACATATCTGTGCCCGAGCTGATTCTCTCGTCTTCATTCCGCTCAGACTAAAGTTAGA
>JAUELA010124336.1:0-15901 GCA_031471845.1 Boltenia villosa | reverse complement strand
ATATTGAAGGAGCAAGGCCTATAGTAATTTTACATGGATGATAAGATATAGTTCAGTTCGGTTCATATGGTGAAGTTGAAGACATAGCAAAGTTGAACATATACTCAGATAGCATATAGGTAACTAACATGTCTTACATCTGTTTTGTGAAGATATAACGCTCATATTTTTAATGATGAGGATTTAGAATGTGTACTTCGTTAACAGACGATCCAGAGTAATAGGGTCACACAGATGTCCTAAGTTCAAATATTATATTATAAGTTAACTATATTTCATTTGTTATACGCCGTTTTGTGAACAAAATTCTGAATTGATATCCTAATTAATAGTCATATTTCGAGTACAGGAAGAAAGACCACTCCCTCTATCAGCATATTTATATAATTGAATCTATAAATTTATTCATGTTGACTATGTATGAGTCAGAATATTTCAAGGCGTGGTAAAGGAGCATGTACGGATCGGCTCACGCATGGAGGGATTAGTTAGGTTCGATATGAATAATTAATATATTCAATTACTTGTTGACTTATTCATGTATATTCAAGTAGGGACACTGACAAACTTGTGGTAGATACAACTGAAGCAAAAGAAATTAGTATTTAAAATTCAAGTTTAAAAGCGTCAAAACGCAAATATTGCTAAGATCGGTGTTGTGTAAGTTGCGATTAGAGTTATTAGTTTTACTGTAATTTCGTTTCATGTGACTTTTATCTGTAATTTTATTCTGTTCTTTTTCATAACTTTCCTGTAATCACTGATTTTTCACAACAAACGGTAAGCAGATTTGATCAAAATGAAGAAATTTAATTCGGATAGACCACGTGATAGAGCAGCGTGACATCAGAATATATATTTGTGAGAAAATGAAACTAATATTGATCGTAGAACGTGAAGATACATTCTCATGAACTCAAGAGAAATGTTTAAACTGAGTATTCGATTCCACATATCAATCAAAATACTAAGTGTAGTGTAGTATGTAACAAGAATAATATTTACTACGATGAACTTTCTCGATCCTTTTGCCCGAAGCTAAATTCTAAGCATTTATCTGACAGCTTAATTAACGTTTGAACAATTACGCACATTAAGTTCCGTTGTTTTCTTTATGATTAAATTATGAACAAAGCGATAAAGTAAGACAATTGCAGTTATATTTTAGAAAGGAGACAAATGAAGAACTTATCTGGGTTCAGCCGACGCAAAAATTCACATCGTACTTATAAGTTGATGAGACGAAATGTCACCTCGGTCATATCGGAATGAGCTTACATATTGCATACAGACAAACCGAAATGAACCGGAGCGTGTTTGAATGCCAGCTCGCTAGTAAACTTATTCTTATTCCAATCTGCTTACGTCACTGCAGACACTTTACACTTTATATAATCAATAAAGTATATACACAATACTCCTCGCTGATGTGAAAGTTTCCATGTGACCTGACGCAATAGCCTTTTCCATGATCTTTTCCAAGATCAAATCTGTTCGCCAACGGGTGTGGCCAATGAGCGCGAAAGACTATTTAGGCCATTATGAGGGCATAGTCGTGACCGTGGGTGGTCAGGGATTTGATGAAGTGAACTGCTATGCTGGATTGCTTGAGTTGCTTTACCATTCGAGACAGTTCTGAAGTGAAAAAATGTTTCCAAATGCTATTATAATACATAATATTGTGTTTTGTGTGGGGATATAGCTTCTTAACCACCGTGGATAAACATTGTATCTTTTTCGTGATTATATATAACAAATTCAGAACAGTAATAAAAAAAGGATATATTTTTTACAGTCGATATTAGATTCACAAATTAGCAAATACAATGTCGGATTCCGGATGCAATTACGTCATTTCTAAGGCGGGAATTCTCAAGCTTCTGGTATTGATATCAGGATGTGCTTGCTGGGCGATATTTGCAGCGAGTGGCCTTTACAGAAGTCCACGAATCAAGACTTATGTCTTCGCTGCTTATATTATATCATGGGCTGTGAGCTTGGTCCTTTACTTTCTGAAAGTCACAGGTGAGAATACGACGTAGGCTACTGTAGTTGTTTCTACTTTTGAATGTTAAGATTTTAATCAATTTATTTCAATAAAAACATGAAAATAAAATGTTGGGATGCCACGAAATATGACGTCATAATTATTACAGCATGCATGTGCTGAACAATCACTTCTCTATCACAGCGACGTACAGTAAACATTGAAATAGCATATTAAACATATGTATTTGGGAGAGAAGGGATCTTCCTTTAAAATAGCATTTGAAACTGAACGCTGGACATGTTCCGGTGACACTGAACCACTGGCTCATGACATGACGAACCACTTGTGTCACGTCACGTCTTCTCCACGTCATGGAGTTCAAGTAAACTAGCGAGCGGGTGTATATGATTCATGTGACCATATAAGCTCATGGTACAAGGATGAATATTAATAAATTGTTATTATAAAAATTATGTTCTTTCGAAATAAAAGTTTCATTTTCATAATATGTCTACATAGCTTTCTACATCTACATAGCTTGCGACCATATTGCAATCCACACAATTTTCAGCTTTGAAATCTTAACCGTCGTATTGATTTCAATCCGGTAAAAATGTAATTGAAGCTCGGACTCCACCTCATGCATTATTAATCATGTCACGACTGAACTTAAATTGTTTCGGCTTTCAATCTTTATTTATTTTTTGGAAAATCGAACCGATTGTATTTTCAAAATTAATACAGCACGTATATTTTTGCACCTCGCCTTTCAGATCATATTACGTCAATTGGAACGCTATAATTAAGGTGTTGAAAGGCACGTGAAAGGAAAGAAAGTGACCGCTGATTTCCTAAATTAGTTATTGTTCAGCAATATGAATGTATCCTATTTTTCAATAATTTGAAGATAATTTCATTAATAATTTAAATAAATTAATACCTTAATTACCAGGTAGCTTTGTAAATACGTAGTAATTAGTCAAAAAGGGTTTGGGCAAAGTTTATAAGATCACTGAACATGTAATTTTTCGTACCAATAATTTTGCCCTTTTGGTGATTTGGACGGCAGAAGATGCATTTCTTGCAGTTAGGTCGCAGTTGAACGAATGTTATGTTAAATTTGTTCTCTGGCCGGCACGAACAGCAAACCGGTCCGGAGGGGATTATTCACTGATGAAGCTTTCCTCCATTATCGTTGTACCTAGCTCTTGCCTTTCAATAGAGATTAAATTTCCCTTTGAGAGACGTAACAATTGTTACATTTTGAATTGAACCCAATCTAATCTAAATCTCAATCATGTAACTTGATATTTTGATCAAGTCTGCTTCGTGCTTATATTAACAAAGGAAAACTTAACAGCACACTTTATTTGAAAAATGCCCTTCTACTCGAATACGGTTATATCAGCGATTTCAGAATATTTACAAATCATACTTTGGCCTATTCTGTTGTTGAGGGCTGATTATTTTATGTCAATCTTTAACTATAAATACTGAGTAAAATTCGACAGTAGTGGCTCGTTGCTATTGAGACGCATGTGCTCGGACCTCTTACTAACTCTCACTAATGACGCCATATCACGGATCAGCGCTTCTCTATGCTTTATGATGTGAATTTAGATTTTTAAATTGTTAGGGTTAGATAATAATACAAGTAATAATATGGCAACCCTTATCACATAGTTGGCTACCCAAGTTCTCGAGATGATCGCTAAATATTGATGTGAAATGTATAAAATATTCCTTTACTCTTCAGGTCTCTATCTCCATATCCAGTCCAACTGCTTGTCCTTCAGTACGTTTGACTACTTCTGGTCCTGGATCTCCTGTGTTAACTACATCTCCTCTACGATCATCCTCGCTTGCTTCTACGAGGAGAGATTGGACCCACTATGCTCAAATAGAAGAGGGTGAGAGGAACATATGGGTTACTAAGGGGTACCACTAGACAAATATAACCCATTTTCACTCAAATCACCTGCACTTTAAAGTTTTCTTTGGCCTCAAGGATAGATTTTACTAAAAATAATAATGGAAATTCGAGCAAGGTATTCAAAGTTGTAATTGTGGTAATGGGTAATCCAGAGATGGCTAAATAGGGAATTACCTATTCATGTTAAAGCAGACATTGTTCATTTTGGGAATCTTTAACTTTTTCCTGAAGATCGAGGAGGGGAAGTTTAGTTTAAGAAACACTGATTTAAATGACTGCAATGGTGAAACTGAAGGATGATCAACCAAACACGAAATCATCATTTAATTTTCTTCAGATTCTGCCAAGGGGCGCAACAACTAACCACCATAGTTCTTGGGATTGTCACGGCTGTGCTTTATGCCTTTGAAGCCCAGACACTGAGGGCTTACGCGCCGGTCGGTGCAGGTAAGTGGCATTTAAAATCGAACATTAGGTGGTGCACTAGGACGAAATACTTGCAAGAAATGGGGAGTTGGGGTAAAGCACTTGCACTACTCCGGTTTCTACAATTTCCTCACACATACATGAACATGTGAGATTATATTCTCTTAGAAATATCTGCACCCAAGCAGTGATAATGGAAAATTATATTTTACTAGTGATTTTGAACGTTCTTTACCATAAAATAATCAAATTATTCGATATGGCACTGTTTTTTTCTGATTTTATTATCGTAAAGCAAAATATCGCCTTTTGCGTGTATCTAAAATAAATTGATTTTGACTCAGCATGACCAGGACTCAAAAAGTAACATAAACTCACTAGAATTTAGTGCTCTTTAAATAGGACTACTCAAAACAATAAATTTTAAGGATTCGGGAAATTGATGACGTCATTGACGAGGAATCGAGACTCGGCGAGTCTTTTTTTCAGTACTCGTTACTCGATCGAGTCCAAATTTCTCGGATTGGTCCCATCCCTATTATATAGCATCACACACTACATCGGAAACAACCTTAGCAGTTCAAGGCTTCAACATCCCTAACACAAAAAATATTTACTCACGTGTAAGCATGTACGCTTTATGCTATATTTAACTGATACCGCTCATTGACCGAAACCACGTATGTACGCAGTTTTGCGTAATAAATACGTGCAGACGTGCGTCACAATTGAACGTGTCCAAACGTTCAGTCTGAGGCTAAATTTAAACTTGTTCAAAATTTCAATTGTGTCTGAAAGAGGAACATGAAAATGAGAATTAATAAAAAAAAATTAAGAATTTCATTCGTACTGTTTATATACAGATACCATGATCATAAGTCAAATTTTATAACATTAGTAAAAATTGAGCAATGGTACTCTAGCCCAGGGGTGACCAACTTGTCATTGGTTGTGATCGACTTTGAAATTTCTTAAAAACTTGCGATCGACTTCCAATAAAATCAACCCACTAACCGAGAAAAAGTTGAAGAGCATACATATGTGTGAACGGCATACATATGTGTGAACTAAATAATGTACATTGCCTTTCGCTGAAATCGGACCCCCTCTATGGCACGATATTTTCAGTCAAGCCCATCGGCGCAAAGAGTTGAACTTTCAAAGAATTTATTATCGCAAGTTAGACTGTGCGATCGATCAGAAAACCTTCAGCGATCGACTTGTTGGCCACCCCTGCTCTAGCCGATCCAACTAAACTTGAGATTTTTTTTCTCAGGATACGGAACAACATGGAGAGGAATTTGGAAGATGATCATCCTTGTGGTTGGAGCAGTTGCATTTGGACTTCTGGTTAGGACAGGCTACCGTTGCGGTGGACGTGACTCAAGGTAAGAAACAGTTAGTGATGATTTGAAGATTAAGGGTGGAAGCACACAGTGTAATGCGTAAAATATCTTCATGCAATTGATTGACCATAGAGTGGTCACAATCCGACAACATCACACAGATCACGTTTCGATTGCTCTGGAACTTTTCACGGAGTATTTGGATTTTCCTCGGCTGTATGCCGGTCCGGACTAATGTGTCCTGTCAAACATCACCAAAATTTGTTTAAAAAATAATTTAACGCGCCTGTGGTACTTAATGAATTTATCACATTCTGGATTTTGGCACCTTTTTCTCTTCGTGTTTTACAGGGCTGATATATGGTATATTTATTTACTGATGGCTTTTATCTTCTCAGCTGCACCGTTGCTCGCACGTTTGTTCTCGTTGCCTGGTGCCTGGCATGGGGAGTTGCTGCTCTTATCTTCTTGCTGCGACTCATCACCTGCCCAGCTAAAATGGTGAGTTTTGAACTTGGTTTATCGTCTTCAAACTAACTCATTCAATGAGTTAGGAGAGTTTTAAAGTAAAAATCACAAAATTTTCGAATCCGTATTTACGATCTATCCAATAAGACGGTATGTAGATCTCCATTGCCTTGCGTAGAAGACCGTATGATCATCATTATGTGTTCTTGATAGTAATTAGTTAATAATAAAACGGGTTGACATGATTTATAGGTCTTTACTGCCATCTACCGGAAATTTATTTCTTTGTTTCTTGCCAAACGTCATACCCAAGAGCAAAATTTTCTGTTAATTATGATCAATAATTAATTTCACGCACGCACACACACCTATATATTTTCTCGTAAATGCACACGCAGGGACAAACTCACAAAGAATCAGTAATCCGAGGGATACACAGACGCTCATACCACACATACACACAAAGAGACAGGGGCACAAATATATGTACAGTGCGAAGCCTTAATTCTTCTTTAGATACTTCTTTTACATAATTTTTAAATACCATAAGGTAGGTGGGAGGTTGATTATGCCATTGTCGAGAAATAACGATTGTGTACAGCTGCCTTCGAGGACTGCAGTTTAGAAATAGATATAGTGTCGACTGTAGAGTTTTGTTGATTCAGTGAATAAGATCACTGATGAACAAAGAATTCGTAATTCCTCTTCACACATAAATTATTATGAATTACAGAATGCCAATCAACAAGTGGGATTTGGAACATTTGAATTTTTCTGGTCTGCATTTGCTTGCCTCCTGTATTTGGTCGGAGCTGCTGTCCTGGCTGCATTTCTACAATGCCGGGGGTTCAATAATTACACCTGCAGACAAAGATTGGCAGGTAACCAGAGATGTTTTTTGTTAGAAAAAAATAAGACAAAAACTGTGTTTCAGTAGAGAAAGTGTAATCTCCCAAACGCTCTGTGCAGTCTAAATATACACATTTAGATTCCTTCAAGAACTCCTCTCGTTTCTTAGTGTTTTCTGCATTGAAACTCTTTATTATTCGCTACAATTTTCATATCAAATATGTTAATCGAAAATGGTGAATGCTACCAGAAGATTTGGGGGATGTTATCAGGATATATCATGATGGGGTTTACCATGTACAATTATCTGCGATATTATTGTGGTCATAGAATGACCATTCTGATCGGGAGTTGTACACCATTTTACCTACTCCACTATTCTTGCTAACACTATACTTGTAAACTAGTGAAAAACGGTGATAAGGAGGAGAAAAACGGCATAAAATCAAAAAAGTAGTGCCTCTATGTGTCTACCCAGCAGGGAACTCGTATTATGCACTAAACTTCGCCAGACGAACACAATATTTCATTGTAATTTCATTGTAATTTCATTGTAAAGGCTAACATGAACAAATCAAAAATTAACCCTAAACATATAACGCTGGACACAAACCACGTCCGCTCCAAATTCATACTTGGGCAAGGTTTCGTAGACAGTAACTATGAGTAAGCTGTGCTAAAGACGTCACACGCTCAAGGAAATGTACTGAGTCATTGTTAAAAAGATTTAGATCCCACACTTACCTGATCACGCTGACGATGAATTATTGAAAATTGTTTTATCTTCACCGGTTAAGGCAGGGGTTCCCAACCAGGGGTGCGATTAAGCATTTCAGGGTGTGCGAGAAAGAGTTAACATTTCGTTTTTTGGTATTATATATTAAAAAATTATTTAAAAAATTCATCTTCTTTATCTTAACAAAATGGGGTGTGGAGTATAAGAAAGGTTGGGAACCCCTGTGTTAAGGGTTTTACGTATTTATTAATCATGCCAGGGTGATAATTACACGTTATATGATCTCACATTTTTGACCCTGTGTTTCGTTTTATCTATGTTTTCACATTTATCTCTTTTGCAGCTGATATATGCGGATGGGTGACTGCCATTCTATTCGCCATTGATGCTTTTTTCCTGCGACAACATCGACCTGTGTGGTCCGTATCTAGGAGAGTACAAAGCACTGGTGGAAGAACCGTTACGACAACTACAACATCACAAAGAACCACTCGCGCTTAAGGACGCTTTCACAATCACATTGTTGGTTAATTACCATTATCATAACGACATAATACATATGGATGATAGAATATTGAAACGATGTAATTGCTAATGCCTTATTTTTATTCCTGTTAATCGTATATGACGTGAAATGCCGATACGTTAACATAGCTCTAAGCAGATTTGCATTGCGGTAAAACTTCATATCATACATGACCAGACCATAAAATATATTCAAATTAAACGAATTTAACCAATTGTGAAGTTGAAAAGTTGAAAAATTTTGAACTAGAGTAGGCACTTAGTACTGGGAAATACATCCAGACCCGACAAAGGGAGACTGGAGTAATAATGTTCATGGGGAAAGGAAAGGGGGTACAATTCTTCATAAGTTCATGCGTGTGACGAACTGACTTAGAAATTGTGGCTAGATGTCTTTTTTGCAAATATGATATCTAAATTGCATCAGAGATCTCATATTTTCATCATTTGTGACTATAAAAGTTGTAAAAAGGGTGAATGTTTCTGAAATTCCTCCCTCCCCTAATCCTAACTAACCACATCGATTTCTTGAATTTGTGTAGAGACTTGCTAATGATCCTTCTGGCACACCTTATTCTTGTTGCATGTATGTTTTATTAGACGTCGTAAATAAATAGAGTAAGTTAAAATTTGTAGGGTGGATCGCTAAAATAATTCTTCTGGTTTATACTTTTATAAATAGCAAAAGGCACGAACATTCTTTTTTTTTCACTGATCCGAATCTGGGAATGTGCAGCATCAGAAAAAGAATCACTGATTTGCATTGATGAGGATAATTTTGAAGGAAATTAATTCTACAAGGTTTTTCATATGTGTACTCTGTTACCCTTATGTGGGACGGACTATAACTGGTCTTATATCGAATCACCTTTATTTTGGATCCCGTACAGCTTTGTGATTTGTTTTTACCTATAATATATGGATGAAATAGTAAGTTCACAGTGGCCATGTGCCTGGGTGATATTCTCCTTCTTTTCTTGCACAAGGCAGCATTGTTTTTTTTTATCCCCTTTATTCAGATTTTATGCAATTGCTTTTTTTTATCAATAGCCTTCATCATAATACTTAATAGTAACGATTTTATACTTTGAATGAATTTGAAATTAATAGTACTTATTTCCAAAGTGAATTCTGCTAATGCCACGATTTTGATTGTCCTTTAATGCACGCTATATCTTATATTAATGTTTTTAATTTGTTTCATTCCATAATTGTTTATCATGCTCAAAATCGCAAAAATTTAGAAAGAAATATACATCGGCCCAAATGTCATTATCACTGGGAAACACCTCACAAAGTATTGAAACATTAATATTTCATCATTTGTCAGCTCTTCATTTATCTTTCGATACCGCCATCATCCAATGTTTTCTAGGATGTATGAATGATTATTACACAAACATTGTTAATTAAAAGGTCGACGAAAACAAGATGTTTGGTATGAATAACATGCTCATTTTGACAATCGTTTTCAGCAATAGCAATTTTGTGCACATTTTTTGTTCCTATATGAATGATGTGCTCTGTTGCGTCCATTAGATTGTAGAATTATTTTTAACTTTTAAGTTGTATATGCCTAACAATCAATGACGTAAGATGTAAAACAAATCTTTGCATGCAAAATAAAAGAATCCTTCATTTTATAGATGGAAGAAAAAACACAGTGAACCCAATGATAGTTAGTAAGATATCCACGCATGAAATTTCCGAAAATGACATGTAGGAGATTTATTTCTGTTAAACCGTACATACATCTACTAATAGGGTGACAAATAGTTTCATTTGGCCACACTTGAAAGAGTACCATAACTGGGGCAACTCCGGAATTTCGCTGGCCGTCATAAAATGGGTGTACAGTAACCTCTCTATTTTTGATGTTGTTCTGATATTGAAACCCGTCACTGCGTTTATTACGACGCAGTTTTCAGCGGGATTACCTTGGGAATAATAGCTCTCACGCACTTAGCATTTCTCAAAGTCAACAACGCCTCTGCCACGCCTACTAACGTCGTGTGATATTGGCGGAAAGAGGTGAAAATTGATGGAGTTTCTTGATTATAGTCTAATGCAAGAAGTCTATTTCTGAATGCGCACATTAATTATTAATCGTGAAGATATGTCAGCCCACGTGTAAACGCAAAACGTACTTATTTTACATCCAAACGACTTTCCCTTTTTCTCCCCAGTAAGAAGACAATAGAAGAGACTTTTAGACAGCAAAAGTTTCCTAATGTAAGTAGTAAAGTTTTGAATACAAATATATAACGCAAGAAAAATGGGTCCAGACTTTGGATGTCAACACTTTTAAGTAGAAAGGATTGGCATTTCACATCATATTTTGAAATATTGCGATAGTATGGAACGCCTTCGTCAAGTGAAAACGACGAGGTGTTCTCATAATTACATGGATCGTAAAATGCTGTTCATTCTGGTTTGACACTGGAAATAAGATTAAGGATTCCCATAAACAGAAAGAAAATAATCCTTAACAATTAAATGAGATTGGTGCATAGCATACGATTTTCTTGTATGCTTTATTGTTTCATTTTTCGTCTGGTCCGGATAATATCGTAAGATCTTCAAATCGCAATTGTCCCAATCAAAACATGAAAGGTAGTGTCTCAATATAAGGTTTTAACTATTGCATACGTCACGAAGAAGTTTATAACAGCAACCTGTTCTTTGTTACAACTGTAATGCAAAATTTCACGAAAAAAGATACAGATTTCAACGTGTTTTTATCGATTTCGGTTATATATGCATATCTTGAAGAATTGCATGAGGTGTGTGTGTTGCTTAGATGATTCAAGATATCCATTAAAGTCATTTTTATTACAATAAAAATGTTTTTCTAGATTTGAAATACATATTCACTTAATTAAGTCAAACGTAAAAAGACATTTAAACTTCTTACCCTTACTTAATAGATGTAAAATAATTGATTTTAAAGGGGAAGGGCAGACAGACGAATTGATTTTTTGTACAAGTTTTGTGAGTTGTTTTTTATATTCATGATTGTCTAGTTCAGCGGCAAGGTACAATGTGTGGTGTTTAATTATTAAAAACTTCATTATTTTGGAACGTTGGCGGTTTCGCGTGGCGCTCAAGATACCATTTTTATCCCCTCCGTATAAATATTTTATCAGGATACGTCTCTCCACCAAAGTTTTTAAAATTCTTCGCGACCTCAATTTCCGACTTGAGCTGCAGAGCTGCTTAATTTTGAAAGAGAACGTTGCGTGTGGCGATTAGAGAGTTCAGTGTGTGCTCTCGGAGGTGTTAATGAGACATGTCAAAAAATTTCAACACATGGTCCAACGTGTAGATTTCAATGGTAATTTAACACGTTCTGTTTATTGACATGCTAATTAGGAGACTGTATTCTTTAAGATTTGCATTGGCTGCATGTTAGTGATATTAAATACAACGATGACAACTAGTTTATATATTAATTATTACATTGATATTAATTAACTTATCGCAAGTAAGTACTAGACACGAATGGAAAATAGTGAGGATAGTTATTTCAAACAAAGTTTAGTTAGTAGGATAAGATAGGATGATAAAGAATTAAGTAATAATAGCAGTTTGAAAGATATGTCTCAGGATTGTTAGGAATATTGGAAAAGAGGATTTTTGAATGAGCTGAGATTTTATAGCATTTTTGTTAGTTTCAAAGTTCATTCTTGGAAACATATAATTCTTGTTCCCAATTCTTAGAAATATGGAAAACTTTCCAGATAAAATATTTAGAAAAGCACAGGAGTTATTAAACATGCGTATGTGTGTATTTGCCTTATCAGTGATAACGATGTAAGATTACATGAACGAAAATACCAGAACTTTCGATAATCATATAAATGAAGGGTACATGTACAAGTACAATTTTAACAAAAAAATATTAAAATTTGCTGAATATTTTCATCGTTGATGATTGTATTTTAATTTGGTTGTCATTTGATGAAGTATACCAAATTTCAAACTTCCGAGGAAAGCTTTATAGACAAGGAAAGTTAAAGTCTGGTAATGTATATGATGTAGTTTTGTGGACACACAGCCTCGCCCGAAGAAGCGGAATCTTGTGGATGACTGACAGTTTCCTGCGTAATATGTCGTCACAATTGGTACTGTGGTTAATAAATTGTCAGGTATTTTATGCAATATCTGACCGAAGCTAGTTTTCGATGCCCTCATATTATATCCACATAGCATAGTAATGAGTGAAATACTGTATATACCCAGATAGTATTTATTAAATAAACTTGCCATGTTTTATCATATCGGATGAATAGCAAAAATAGCCACATTATTTGATTATAATATAACACATGGTCTCGTTTGCACACGCACAGCTTCAAAGTTTAATTTTATAACTTTCGCTAGATCATAATATATAGCTTCTTCACACGAAGCATCAATAGATAACTATAAAAGAAAACAAATGGTGTTTGTGGTGATGAGCGATGAGACAATAAATAATAAAAATTACATATAAGTTACGTTGAATGATGAGGCTATATATGTATCCAATATGGTAGATTAATAGAGGAAATGACTATTGGGGTCCACAACTAGAAGGAGGCATAGAGAAAGGATGAACAGTTTACTGAATGACCTTTCACACCTCTAAGATAAATGATTACCATCCAATACCAAAGGCAATAAAACAGTTATATGTAAATTAGCATATCATTATTACAGACGACTCGATAAAGTTAACTACACGAGTTGTGTTCATTATATCAGTATCTCCTCAATAATTTACAAGATCACGTCTAGTTCCAATTCTCATAATCTCATATCTCCAGGGATATGAAAGAAATTGCTATGAATCAGAGCGGATGTACTTTATTGAAAAAATATATACACGTTCCGTAAAGTAATATACATCTTCGATCTCAGTTTATTAAAATAGGTTGAAATTCAATACCGGTTATCATGTTTTATTGGTTGTTTTGTTATGTAACAATACTAAACTACGATTGCAACGCCCACTCAGTGATATATATCTACTGGGGGAATTTATGAAGCACAGACTTCGCGATAGCCAGGGTTATCATTTCGTGCTTATTTCTAAGATTTGTGCTTATTTTCTAAACCCATGTCTTATAAAATAACGATGTGCTTATTTCTAAGAAAAGTGCTTATTTTTTAGTTGCGTGCTTATTTTGTCTTAGAAACAAGAATGACTCGTTCGCGTTTTGCGTACAAAGCTTCTGTGGAAACGAAGATTCGGCTCTCATTTGTACGCCTAATGCTAACTGGGTAACGCTTGTTAATCACTCCGTTGCACGTATACAGTAACACACTTCGCTACGATGTTTATTATTACGCAACACTTTTTTGTTATTTAATAAATAATACGTTACGCACTTGTGCAGATAAAAAAAAATTGGAGTGCAGATGAAAATGTGTATGATTTATTTCTCATTTTTTTCTGCGTTTCTGCCGTTGTTCAGTTTCAATTTTTCGCGCCTTCGCCGCAATACTTTTTAAGCCCGTGCTTATTTTCAGCTATAGGTATATGGTAACCCTGGCGATAGCTAATTTCGGGGAAGCTATGACGTCACCGATGGAATCAAAAATTTGGTTTGAGTGTTGTGAATACTTTTTTTCTTTAGGTTCGCCTTCTCCAACTTTGGCCTAATCTTACATCCAGTGGTTCTACTACTATCATATTTGTATCCATATTTCTGACTTTTTTTCTTCCTTTTGGTGTTTATGCTGCTGTACAGACATAAGTGATCGGCATGTTAGGAAAAGTAATATCTGGGCCTTTCGCTTAGGCGGTCAGCAATATCAAACCACTTTAAGAAGATGAACGCAAGGAACAAACAATCACTTCATAATCTATCAGTTACATCATTTCAAATCTCATTTCAGCGTCATCAATAACGATTTATCGAGCACGTTAGTACACAGCAGGTAAAGTACACATTTATACAAGGAGGTGATCAAGTTTAATTAGTTTGGTACTTGAGCTAAACGATATCAAGTGGTGTAGCATTCATTACTTCAATACTATGGAAAAGGAAGCAATTACTGTACATACAACATATTTGGTTTTGACATTGCAATTAGGCTTCCAATTAGTCAATTTATTGAGTTTATCTTAATGGTGTTGGAGGCTATTACCGGTTTCTGTATTCAGGTGGAAGTGGTTAACTTTCAAACTAGTGCTTTTTGTATTCATCAATGTAATTAGTCGATAATTGAATATCCATTGAGCTATAGAAGAGTATGACTATGAGATGTAATGGACACGGCATTAGAATATAAGTGTACATCTACTGAAACGTGTATATCATATGGTTAGAACAGAAATTCGGAAAATTAGAAACTTGAATATGGCCGAAGCATATGGGTTATACTCTCTTTTAATCGTTAGTTTTAGGTTTGAGTTGGGTTTGGGTTAGGTAACAGAGGCTCTTATGTCGATGAACTCTATTCTATCATAACCAAAACCAAGCATACTCTTTTCTGCTGGCAGCAGTTTGCGATCCAAATATTCCAGATTTTCTTAAATTATTAATTAAAAGGACCGTTCTGTTCTAATTCTATTTACGGTTTATGATACGTCGACGTGGCGTGATTTAGCGTAAAGCCTGGATGTATTCGAAGCGATCACGCGTGAGGGGGATTTTGCTTCGAAAACGGTTCGTTTGCGAGCGATAAAGAAACAAACAAAAAATTTACGCGAATTTCGCTTAAGTGTAAACTAGACTTATGCCCCTTTCACACTACGGTAGATCTGCCGAAGAATTGCCCATTTGTAAAACTATGCATATTTGCAAGTAAACACGACAGTGACAGTAGTGCTACTTTGCAAATCAGCGTTTGCGTAGGTTCACTTTGAAAATAAGCAATTCAACTACCGTAGTTCTACCGTAGTGTAAACTAGACTAAGATATATCAAGTTTAATCTCCCGTGGCCTGTCACGAACATTTTATCTCTCAATTACTGCGTGTTAATGAGATTGCGTAACGTTGATGTGAATCTCGTAAAAAAGCATTATCTTTGCCTTAAATATACTTCTCATTGAAAGGCCAAACGCATATCAAAACGAAACTAGAGCAGTCTGCGACATTGCACATAGAAGGACATTCCCGAAATGCAATGCACATTCATTAAAATTACATCAATTTTATCATATTATAAATTATCTTATCATATAATAACTATCTAGTAGCCCAGTAAACAGATTAGTTACTGAACTGTTTTTTTTCTTCCACGCCGTTGAAACCGCCTGGTATAAAACCCGAGCAGATACAGGAAGGCTTAGCGGCTCGAATATTCCCCACATTTTACTAATTCATAAAATCGATTCGTGGCGAATATATTTTCTCTCGGTGCGGCTACTTAACTTCAGAAAAGGGCAACACTTAATGAAGTTAGGTATGCATCTAGTGTATATACATATATAGTTTTGATACAGGTGTTACAGAAAATATTAGTTGAAATTGGATAATTTAACAAATTGTAATTATGAAGTTTGTGGATATATGAAATGCCGTGCTACTCCAAGAGAAGCGTTAATTTTGATTAAGAGAAAAATGGTAATATTCAGTGTAAGATTTAAGGAGCAAAGACGTATCGACCAAGAAATTACCTAGCAGGAACAATTTGC
>JAUELA010124225.1:0-15915 GCA_031471845.1 Boltenia villosa | reverse complement strand
ACGACAAGATATGGAATATGCAAATCGCATATTACAACTTTACCTGCAGAACTTGGCGGAACAATTTGCAGTTTGATATATTTTCCCAACCCAATGTTTGTATGTTGTAGTTCTCCAAAGCTGAGGACTTTCACGTCTTTTTCCTTCACTATCTGTTGTAAGCTTTGGTTTAGTTGAAGCAGTTGTGGTGAATCTGCAATGGGTATTGTATTTAGTTATTTATTGTTTTATTAACTCTTGGTTAGAATATTGACTTGACCAGACCAAACTAGACTAGACTTGAACAAACCAGTCTAGACTAGATTAGACCAAAATTGCTTCAGATCAGAATATTGAATATTTGAATACTTACCATGACTTAGAGCCATGACTTCCACAGAGGGAAACAGAAGTCTGCGGACTTTTCTGGAATATTCTGCCAATCTTGTTCCAAAATGGGGAGTGGAATAGAATATGACACCTCTGAAAAAAAAATTCAATAATCAGTTTAAAATATTATACAACAAGGCTAAAGATATTTCCTTTCGTTTTAGACTCACTTTGTGTTATCCAAAACCTTTTCATATTGCTCAGAATTTTCAGAGGCAATCATCAGCATGTTTTTCAACACTAGACCTCCCATTGAATGTGCAATCCACACCACAGGTCTGAAACGAGAATATGATTTTTTTTCTTTCTTAAAATATATAGGTATATCACCATTCCTCACATATATGGGTTTATAAAACCATGTTACCCCTCTCTTCTCTAAAAAGCAATTGGCAACTACATGATAACCCAGATATATTTATACCTTGGCTACCGAATTGCCCGAACATCAACTTATAAGGTACATATTTCGCGCCCTTGTCCGCTTGCAAGGCATGCATTTACTTTATGAGTAAACAAGCTGTTTCCAGTCACATCGAAATTCATTAAAAATTTTCACTCAATAAATGCTTTTAGTCAATAAAAAAAATTCTGACAATGACAATAACCCTTTATTCCAAATTAGCTTATTATAGATGTGAATATTCAATATAAATTCTCATCTAAAGAAGCTAGATGTTATGATCCAGCTAAAGCCTAAAACTTTTAGCTTTATGCAAACAGGACTATGAGGTACTTCTAAATAGTATAGGTGCACTTAGTTCACTTGGTGCACTTGGTACACTTGGTTCACTTGGTACACTTGGTGCCCTTGGTACATATGGGTACACTTGGTGCACTTGGTGAACTTGGTTCACCTCATAATAGCCACCAAGTGCACCAAGTGAGTAAACAAGCTGTTTCCAGTCACATAATGAATTTCGATGTGACTGGAAACAGCTTGTTTACTCACTTGGTGAACTTGGTTCACCTCATAATAGCCACCAAGTGCACCAAGTGAGTAAACAAGCTGTTTCCAGTCACATCGAAATTCATTAAAAATTTTCACTCAATAAATGCTTTTAGTCAATAAAAAAAATTCTGACAATGACAATAACCCTTTATTCCAAATTAGCTTATTATAGATGTGAATATTCAATATAAATTCTCATCTAAAGAAGCTAGATGTTATGATCCAGCTAAAGCCTAAAACTTTTAGCTTTATGCAAACAGGACTATGAGGTACTTCTAAATAGTATAGGTGCACTTAGTTCACTTGGTGCACTTGGTACACTTGGTTCACTTGGTACACTTGGTGCCCTTGGTACATATGGGTACACTTGGTGCACTTGGTGAACTTGGTTCACCTCATAATAGCCACCAAGTGCACCAAGTGAGTAAACAAGCTGTTTCCAGTCACATAATGAATTTCGATGTGACTGGAAACAGCTTGTTTACTCACTTGGTGAACTTGGTTCACCTCATAATAGCCACCAAGTGCACCAAGTGAGTAAACAAGCTGTTTCCAGTCACATCGAAATTCATTAAAGTGCACCAAGTGCACCAAGTGAATCCCAGACATTTAGCCAACGGACATTTTGCCATCATTTGCAGAAGGGACACTTTGCCAACATTCAAAAAAAAAATCTTTGTGTGTCTGTCACTAACCCCAATCCTAACCCTTAGCCTAACCCAAACTCTTAGATATAATTTTTTGAATGTTGGCAAAATGTCCGTTGGCTAAATGTCTGGATACCGCACCAAGTGAACCAAGTGTATCAAGTGAACCAAGTGTACCTATTGAATCAAGTGCACCAAGTGAACCAAGTGTACCGAGTGCACCAAGTGAACCAAGTGTACCAAAGGAACCAAATGCACCAAGTGAACCTATAGTATTCAGAAGTACCGGGACTATGTCTTTTATCATTTCAAAATTTGTTATTAAATTTTTCACCTTTTTTCACCAACTCCAGCTGCCTTTAGTTTATCTAAGATTGCCTGACTACGATATGAGATCGTCCTTGTCTGCTTCTCATGGGGGCAGTGGGGCATCCAATCACTCAAATGAGTGTCATACTCAACGCAAACCACTCGGACATTTGGCAAGTCTCTTGGCAGCCATGTCTACAAGAAAAAAATTTAAGACTATAGATGAGGCAAGAACATTTCAGCAACAAATAAGTTGTCTATTTCGATATTTACCTCAGGCCAGCAATATGTGAAATTGTCAACGGCAATTGAATTACTTTCTTGCTGTCGCCAGGAATAAAAAGCCCCGCCGAGTAAACCATGTATGAGTACTATGTCTGCTTCAGGTTCATTCCTAAGGTCAAAGTTCAGAAGTGATGTTATAATACCTTCATGAATTGCAAACAAACAAACAAATCATTGTACTTACTCTGTTCTGAACCGTGGATGAATGAGGTAGACACCGTCCAAGTATTTTTCTTCCACCGAGTGGCGATCAAGGTTTGCAAGCGCTCTAGAAGCCTGAAATAATATTTTCCCGCGATCAGGTTTAGGTAAAATTAAATGCATGATCAAAAACTCATATTAAATCTATATAAAGACAGCTCACCTGCATACGTAAAGGTAAATGATCAGACTTGGATATATCGACGAGGTACGATAACCATCCAGACTTCAAAATATAAGGACGGAGATTTTCATGGACACAAATATTGCTAATAATTCTGTGAAATGAAAATTTATTCAATTTTTTTTTTTAATTTTTTTAATTTTTTTTTTAATTAATTGAAATTTTTAAAATTCATAAAAAATAGTTCATTTTGTTACATAAACTATAAAGTTGACAGTTTCACCTAATAATATTTCTTTGGATTTTCAAAGCCTTTGGTCGGAGATGGTGTATCCTTTGCAATAGTTCAAGCACGCCCAATTGTACCATTGCTTCACAGTGATCAGGTATCTGCAACAGAAAGGATAATGTCACATATCAGTATCACTTACAACAGGGTGGCCCAACTACGGGCCGCGGGCCACAAGTGGCCCGCGGTCTGATTTTTAATGGCCCGTTAATGCTCAAAATTATATATCGATCTATTGTACATTATATTCTAGAAAAAAAATGAGCGACTTCAATATCTTTTTTTTAATAATACTGCAGTATAAACACAAGAGCCAATGCAACTGATTCAAACATCCCAAAGCTTAAAAAAACTTCTTAAAATCTAAAATCAGAAATCAAATGGGAAATGAAACACTAGACTAGGTGCTTGTCTTCGACCTGCCACTACCAACATAGAAATCCATATTGAGACTCTGGTAAAAAAAAATTCTCTATCCCACACATCCTATGAATATGACCAGCATTATGTATGAATAAATTCAAAGCCTCTGAAACTAATGATTGACAGTATTGGTTAAAAATGTAACACCGATCATGAAAAAAAACTATAAAAGTAAGATACAAAATTTAGTATCATTTGTGGCCCGCAACTTGTACGTTTAGTGCAAAAGTGGCCCTCAATGTCAAAGAAGTTGGACCACCCTGATTAATAAAGTTAATTTTATAAGAGGAATCTCTACTACTCTACTGAGTCTTGTTACTAGTATATTGCATACCTTGGAGTGTTTGACAAGTGCTTGTAAACAAAATGATTCAATTTTTTCCTGAGGAACAATCTCTCTTGTGTAATTCAGTCCATTCCCGCCGAAGCACCAACGACCACCCTGGATTATAAAACATAAGATAACATTAACCAGAGTGTTGTGTAGGCAGGGCTTGATTGAAATTAATTTTTTATCACTGTAAAATATGGCTCAATCAGTTTTCATTGATTATAATGACCTCAAAGTCCGATCAAAATATTTTCCTATTTTGGTGGCAAATTTTTTTCCACATGTTGAAAAATCATATTTTCAGGGCGACATCAAGACTCCAACTCCACGAAGAATGAATTATAAATAAATTTCTTGATATCTCAAGTCACTTCACTTCAATCAACACCAGTTCTCACCAGTTTTAACTGCCTCTCATCACTGATTGACAATGCACCATGGGTAAAATATCTCAAGCAGGTGTCCACATCATGTTGAGGTAATTTGGAGAGCAAATCGTACAATAACAGTTCTGTAGAAATTATAACACACATGTTGAAGCATTAAATTATCTTAAAATAACCCTGTTATAGTTATACTGATGGTGTCAATGAAACTTAATGCACACAATAGATTTAAAGTCAAGTCTTTATGAAGAAAATAATGAAAATCTGCAGCGAGACTGTGCAGGAGGTGGCCAAGTGTGTGCAGGAGGTGTATGAAGCAGCTTCTTTTTTATTTATTTTTATTTATTATTTTTACTTTTTTTGTTTTATTCATTGATTATGGCTACTTACCTAAAGCTACTTCATTTTTCAAAGGTGGCAGGGGACGAGGTGGAATGAAGAATCTCTTGTCAATATCTTTAGTCCTAGCTAATCCATAGATGTAACATGCATTCAAATTCTGAGCGAGCAGTCTGTATTCATAATCTGTAGGAATATAAAACACATTTATTTAAAAAAACAAATGACATTGTTAAAATAAGAATATTTCTGAATAACCTTTACTTCCTTACCTTCCAAATAATTACTGTCATCACTTGTAACTTCCTGAACTAAAAATGACAATAAGATTTAGAACTACTGCTACTGCCTGCATGATAATTTTTGTCTGAATTATGGAAGTAAATGTTCCCTGTAATTGAATCTGTTGACTGTTCTATTACTGACTATTAATTCTATTGAACTTCTTAATCTTTGACACTCAGATAAGCAAACCGTCTCACATAGCAACAACTGCTCTATCTGCATGATACTTTTTGTCTGAATTCTGAGTACTATAGATAGTACTGTTCTATTACTGACTATTAATTCTATGGAACTTCTTCATCTTTGACACTCAGATCAACAGTCTCAGAACACCTATAAAATACTAATACTCTTAAATTGTTTGTTGGTTTGCTTGTTTGTTTGTCTGTTTTTGAATACAGCAAAACGGCTGTACGATAGCCCCACATAGTATTCGTACAAAATCCATAAAATCACAATGTGAACAGAATAAAACAAGTTTGGTGAAAATCAAACCAGTTTTTGGCTCACCGATGGCATCTATTACGTCAGGGGTGTGCAAACTTGTAGCATCGCCGGGCCAAATACACTTAGCCAGATTAGACCGCGGGCCACACCTGCATTTTACCGTAACTGGTGACTGAACCAGGATTTCTTACCTTTTACTTGTCTAAATTATTACTTATGATAAAAGTAAATGTAAATTCACGACTGAACCTAAATAAACACATAAAATATTGAAATGCAAAAAAAACGTACAAACTACCAGTAGCAACGGTAACAATATCGCTTCGCTATTCACAACACAAAAAAGAATTACACTGAATTCCTGTCACAGGCCAAAAACCGCTGCTTTCCTCGGGCCACACAATTTCGGTCCGCGGGCAGCATTTGTCCCGCGGGCCGCAGGTTGCACACCCCTGTATTACGTAATAATACAACTTCGACAACACATTCTTATTTCCCATTGTTCATAATAAGTTTTCGTCACAAAGCAATATAATACGGCAAATTTTCCTTTTCGCGTAACTAATAACTCAATATTCCCACCGATTGTTTAACCATTATATATTCCCACCGATTGTTTAACCATTATATCGTCATAGAGAAAGAAAACAACATTTGCATCAGCCTTGTTTTTGGTATAATTAACTACAGCGAAATCGGGCACGGACACAATACACACCTAATAAAAACAAGTTACTTAAAATAGTGCAGAGGCTTACTGAGCTAGCCGTTTTGGAAACTGGTTGACCCAACGGGTCACGGGTAGTCTAGTATTCATAATCTTAGTAACCAATTTCTTGCATGTTTTTATTCATCATCAATTTTCTATTTTTCTTCTCTTCCACCCCCTATGTTTCTTGGGAATTGATATATAATCAATGATGATTGAATTATTCCATTCTTTCATACTTCAATGCCAAACTCTTCACCTAACCTCAATAGACTGAATTACAATACTTGAGAACGAGGTGGAATGAAAACACAAATCAATCTTACTTTGCCAGCGATGGTTGGAGATTTTATCAATTATATCCTGATGAATCTTAGGGTTTGTTGATGACGCTTCTTGCAGTAGCTTCCATGGTGACAGGTAACGTTGATTAGGCAGTTCAGTTTTCGACAAAACGCTCGTGGGAAGGAATTTGGCTGAATGTAAAAAGGTTAAAATTACATTTTTTACCAGATTTGAACACATAAAATGTCCCCTTATTCATCAAATTTTGTGGTCATAATATTGGTTCTAGGAGAATTGCCGCAGGACAACTGCCCCCGACAACTGCCCCCCAAAAAACAAGATATATCACATTAAATGGTAATTATGCATTATTACCAATGAAGAGATATAGTTACACAGATGTGTGAAAAATATCCTCTGGGATCATATATACATAAGATATCAAAAAGTGTTTATAATATAAGGTTTCATTATACCTTTGAGTTCTTGTTATCAAGCCAAGGACACAAAAGGACGGTCGAGCCTGAAGTCTATGCCTAAATACCCTGCACAATAACCTTCGTTAATCCTATCCCTTCACAGATAAATCACTTTTACCACAACTTCTATATATATAAATATGTGGGGGCAATGGTCCATGGGGCATTTGTCGGGGTCAATTGTCCAGAGGGCAGTTGGTCCGGAGGCAATTGTCCAGGTGGCAGTTGTCCTATAACCCACAATATAACCATTGCATACTATGATGAGATAGCAAAGGCACAATTGGTCAAAACAACTTTTGTGCAAGTTTCAACAGAAACAATATCACCATTAATACTCATGTGCGTAATGAACACCTGCCAGGACAAATGAAAAACAACTTACCTACAGATGGTGGTATATGACCAATCAGGTAATCATGAAGTTCAGAAGAAACGTGTCTGAGTCCTCCTCTTTCATTCCAGTTTCTTTTATTGAAATGCTCATATTGATCAGGCCTGCATGAACAAAATATACAATTAGGTTATCTTAGTCATTCAAGAAAATTTTATCGTGACACAATAAGCAGAATATTTATCGTAATGAAATAAAAATCATTTTATTCATCTTGTAAAATCAGGGCAGCGCTCGCATATTAAATTTGGGTGATCTTCCAGACGAATGGTCTTTCCTCACTCTGCTCTTGCTGCTGGTTACAACCACCGAAGTGTGAAATAAGGGTAACCAAAATAAACCGAAATATTTTTAAAAGTTGCCAAAAGGTATCCAAAATTTGCAAATAATATTAGAAGAATATTTTTTTCTATGGGTCGAGAAAGAACATTCCTCTTAACAGCAATATTTCTGAATATACTGTTCCAAAGATTCAGAACAGTCCAGACTCCCTGCTATCATAAGAGTCAGAATATTGTAAATCAATTTAAATTAACTGAAATATCCTACCTGACGTAAACATACGCTTTTAATTTCTCCCTTTCCAAAACAGACATGGAAGGATGCAGCCTCTTCCCTAGATCTTGAACTTCAAAATACAGCAATAATCCACTTCCTGTGAGAGACACAGCAGCTCCTGTTAGAAACCATTTCCATTTCCCTGTTGATATTTAAATTTGTTAAGCTTCATTTGATCCTACTAACTAGGCCTACTACATATTTCATGACACCAATATCTTCACATTTGAAATAATATTACATTAATTCATAAGTCATTTTTCCCCTTTTACAGTACAAAATTCATGTTTATATATGATTATAGGTTACTGTAGGGTTTCTCATAAAACCTATACTTTCTACGCCTACGTGCATTAAAATAAATACAACTGCAAATTTTTAAATGCAAACATAGTCTTACCTGACCAGTTCACCATTATCGATATAAACTACGCCATTTAACAGGATTGTAGACCAAATATATAGTCTATTTCGCCAATAAAACTCCCCCTTTCAACAACTTTCCTCCCAAATCACGTCTTGTTGACATGAGTCGATGAAGACAACCGTGCTCTTCACTGCTGATATGACGTCATTTCGAGAAAGCATCTTGACCGCCGGTACCCTCCTCTCGCCGCGTTTGTGCTACTGGTGCCCTTTGCGGAATGTGGGCAAAGCGAATGAAGTTCGTTTAAAAATAGAGATACGCGCTGATGAAAGGAGTAATATTGCTTGGACGATAGTAAACTATCGGTTATTGAATGAGCAGACAATTACTTATTCTCATATGACATAGAGTTAAATACATGAGCCGATTTTAATTCTATAATCTATATTTAATTCTCTAATCGCGTGTCATTCGTGACAATCTATTTCATTCAGAGAAGTTCATGATGAAATTGCGTGATGTCTGGCTGACCTTCACGTGATTAAATTTATAATGTTGATGAACAAAAATATTTATTTCCTATACTATCGTTAAACTTTAAACGACGCGGGGGTCATTTTAACACGTATATTTCATTGGTATGATAAATAGTAATTAAAAAATATTTTTAAAATGATACTAATATTACTTCTTCAATGTTTGTACATAGTCTCTTTTGTATGGGGCCATATTCAGTATAATAATTCAAGATTTTTAAAATATCATGCTCTATTGCGCGATTGAGAGACTATGGTTACCAACTTTGACCTTTGACCCAAGCTACCACTGCTGTCCTTCATCTCCCCATATTTCCGTATCCTTAATCATAACCAGAAAATGGAGGATTATCAAATTCTCGGACGAATTGGCGAAGGTGCCCACGGAATTGTATATAAAGCCAAGCATATTCAGGTAACTATTTCCCGTTTATATTATGAATTTATTGTGTTTCCCTCCTGTGAATTTGATGCCTTTCATATTGATTGTACAGTATATTTATATCCAAATACTTATGATTTATAACTATTAGTGCTTAACATGTCTACTTGACCACCCCAAGCCCAACCCCCTGCTGGGAGTAACTGACTTCGATGACCATATGGTCGTATTGTTACTTCCAAATGTCCATCAAATTGCCTATAACAAATCAATATATTTTTTCTGCATTCTATTATACTTCAATTTTTTGTATATGATCTCTCTCCCGTTTAAATGGAATGAAAAAGCGCTGTAATGTAGGCTACTCAATGTTAATGTTTGCCTTTTGAGCCTCTGCACAAGTTTAGACGGATTTAAAATGGGTAATCCTAGAAAATCACAGTTTACACACCACTTTTATGTAAGATAACTTTCAAATTCATGGCTCCCATTGTTACATCAGCTAAAATTCATTCTTTTGACAGAGTGGGGAGGTTGTTGCTTTCAAAAAAGTTCCTTTGAGAAAAATTGAGGATGGAATACCCAATCAAGCCTTGAGAGAAATCAAAGCACTTCAAGAAATTGGAGGAGATTCAGAGGAATCACAAAATGTAATCAGTACATATGTAATTAGCAGAGTTGTAATGACTCGACTCGAAGTCTTGACCTGTGAGAGACTCGATTCGAGTCACCGCGCTTAAAGACTTGACTTGATTCGAGTCTTGGAACAAAATGACTCGAGTCTCACAGTAAAGAGATCAATTTGATTACATTTTGCCGATCGGTCTTAGATAGTTTATGACATAACAATGTATTCAACGATCATGCGTACCGTATCTTTATTCTTGAGCATTGCCTTTGTAAGGATCATAACGCGAGTTGTCAAAATATTCAGTTCAGTTTTGTGCCATGGATGTTTTACTGGATTCTTTTATTCAGTGGTGAAATACTCTCTGCCTTGAAATTGACTTGACCATTTTTGTGACTCGGACTTGACTTGACTCGAAGAAGTCAGTGAGTCGGACTCGACCATGAGATTGAAAAGACTTGACTTAACTCGAGTCTCTAGGTCCATGACGAGGACTCGACTTTGGTGACTTGGTATTATCTGTGGTAATTGGTGACTTGATTGATTGATTGATACAAGACTAACAAACTATTCACTACTGTCACTGCTAATTTGGATTCAGTTATTTGGGATTATATTGAACTATTTGTGTGTTAATGCTTTATTCCTTGTTTAGGTTGTTAAATTGTACAATGTCTTCCCACATGGGACTGGTTTTGTTCTGGTATTCGAGTACATGCTATCGGACTTGTCAGAAGTTATACGTAACTCAGAACGGCCTCTTACCGAGGGTCAAATCAAAAGCTACATGATGATGCTTCTTAAAGGTGTCGCATTCTGTCATAAGAACAACATAATGCACCGTGTAAGTTGATGATGAAGATTTAATTTATGAAGATTTATTTGCCAACTTTACAACTAGGGATAGGCATTTCGAGGGCACAAAATAACGGCCAGTCAAATGACTGGCAATTTGAAGGCTTTGACAGTCAATGACCGGCTGTAAACGTAAAAAATGAGCGTAATCGGCATTATAAAGAAAAATAACATTCTCTCTCTGCACTGGCCAATGCTGTCAAATTGACAGGCCTTCCAAAATTCCTCTGTTTTGCCCTGCATTTATAATCTTGAAAAGGTTTGAATCGAATCCGAATCTTTTTTGTCGAATCGAATAGGCCTTCTAACAAAAAATGGAGCAAATATTGAAAGATTTCACGATCAACCACAAAAGGCAGATTAACCTTCACTCTTCATATTTATTTGATTAATCCATGTCAAACCATCTATATTTTAGGATCTGAAACCTGCGAATCTTTTGATAAGTTCAACCGGTCACTTGAAGATTGCAGATTTTGGCCTGGCTAGAGTTCACCAAAATTCTAATTCTGAAAGACAGTACAGTCATCAAGTTGCAACAAGGTATTTAACCTTCATCTGTCAAAACCGTTCCGTGATCTATGTTGCCTGAAATGGGGTCATATATGACCCCAACTGGATGGAAATTGATAAAGAGCACAACATGAACGAAAAAACACCATTTTTATAATAAAGTTGACACAAGTGATAACTTTGTTATCTGTAGGTTGTGAACAAATGAATATAGAACACACCGTACATTTAACATTGTATTTATTGTCTTTGATTCTTGGGCAAAGCCCACTTCATTTTCTTTAAATGTAAGAAAAAGTATTAGTGATATTTTTTTCTTGACCCTAAGACCTATTGGGTGCCATAAATAGGAAAATTACTTATTTGATACCTTCTAATTTGCAAACTATATTTTGCACAATAAATTTTGATAGGGATAGGGAACTGAAAATCTCCCCGAATATTATCATCGCTTTAAAAACGTAATCAATAATTGGTGAGGCTGGGGTCTGTCTGACCCCATTCTGGACAGAGGAAGGTTAAGTAGTAGTATAAAATTATTGGTGCATACAACTGATAAATCTTCGCACCACGATATAAATGAGGCTGATTCACACAATTAATTAATTAAAATTGAAATACAAATCAATGCGTTGCAGCGTGACAGTAAAGAAAAGAACAATATTTAACTTGGCCATACAAGGTCTTTTAACATTTACCAATACTCGATCTATATGATTAGGTGGTACCGTGCTCCTGAGCTGTTGTATGGTGCAAGAAAGTATGATGAAGGTGTTGATTTATGGGCAGTTGGATGCATTTTCGGTGAAATGCTGAACAATTCACCACTCTTTCCAGTGAGTATAAATTTCAAATTATTGTAATTTACGGAATTATGTTGTAACTAGGGATGGTAACTGAATTTTCGGAGAAAATGTTAAGATTTCACTTTATCAATCATAAAAGGCAGATTAGGCTTTGTTCCCATTCTAGAAGACTTTTGAGGGAGAAATGACAAGAATAATAATAAAAAGAAGCACACCACATCAAACGAAAGTATGAGAAGTTAAAATAGGAATTTCAGGAAACTGCCTGATATTTATATATAACTAGAAAAGCACATAATCTAAGACATGAAGAGTTAAATTATGGAAGCTCCTATACCACTGATATTTTCACTCATTGTATGAGTAACTTACATGTATAAGTAAAATCGATGGCATATTTTCTTGCAATGGAATTGTGAGCACAATTAATAGGTCAAATGCACCCTAGGTACCAAAATACAGTTCATCAGTAATATTATCCCGATTGATTTATCATGAATTAACAATGGCAGCAATTAGCAAATGTATTGTACGTACATAGTCTATTAACTTGCCCATATCCAGCTTCATATTTTATTTTCCTGCTAGGTCATGTGGTAAGTTGTAATTACGTGATATCCACATTGTGTTACAATCGATTGATATCCGATAAAATTTATTCTAAATTCGAGAAAAATTTCCCAATCGTTGAATCGCATTTTCCGATTTAATCCGTAGTGCCCATCCCTTAAAATTTTCATGCTAGCTGGAATTTGTACTGTAGTGAGATAATTTCTTTACTTGCTACTGCAATCTATGAATATTTGGCATACCATCATAAGTGTCAAGAATACTTATGAATAGGCATGGTCATATCGGACTTTCAAAATGTGTACGATTATTATTTTAGGGAGAAAATGATATCGAGCAGTTATGTTGCGTGCTGAGAGTACTTGGAACTCCCAATGAGAGCATTTGGCCCGGGATGTCATCTTTACCAGACTACAACAAAATCACATTCCCTGAAAATCCCCCCATACCTCTGGAGAATATTGTCCCTGATGCATCGGTGGAAGCTTTAAATTTACTGAAGAAATTTCTAGTGTATCCGTCAAAAGAGGTGTGTAGCATAATCAGGTTGTGGTTAGGTAATAGTAGATTTATTGACTTAATATATTTCTTTATTGTTAACCAGAGAATTGCAGCGAAGGATGCACTACTACACCCATATTTCTCCACTGAGCCCTTGCCCGCTCATCATTCAGAGTTGCCAATTCCTCAGCGAGTGAAGAAATCTCGACATCATTCGAAAGAATATGACATTGACGTCCCATTGGAACTAAGCTGTGTTGATCCAAACTTGATAGATACCTACTTCAGTTGATATTACGAAGGGAAAGTTTCACATTCAAAACTTCATACTGCAGTGTGCATATCAGAAGGGAGCAAGTTAAATACTTGCAGTGGCGGCTCGTGCCATAATAAAATGGGGGGGTTGCAAAACCATGATTTGGATAGGTTAACTAATTGATGACAAAGCGACTTTTAATGCTTACTAGACTACCCGTGACCCATTGGGTCAACCAGTTTCGAAAACGGCTTCGGTAAGCTTTGGCAGTGTTTTAAGAAACCTGTTTTATTAGGTTTGTATTGTGCCCGAGACTTGGTGAAACGCAATGTTGTTTTCTTTCTCTGAAACAAATCGGTAGGAATATCGAGTTATTAGCAAAATCGACGCGAACGCAAATGTTGTTTTCTTTCTCTGTGACGAAATAATGATTTAACAATCAATGGCAACTCGGGAAATAGTGGAATTCGTAATATTACGTAATAAAGGCCATCGGTGAGCCACAAAAACGGTGCTAACTCGGGAACCCGTTGTTCGATATTCACGAAACTTGTTATTCAATATATTTCTAACGTAGCAATTATTTAATTCAACTTTGGATTCGTTTGGGGGGCTGCAGCTGCGCAGCCCTAATTGACGAGCCGCCACTGAATACTTGTGTGTGGAAAAAGTGTTGCTCATTGTTTATCAAAATGTTGCTGCTGTCATATGTTACAGATAGGCATTTACTTATCATGTATCGGTGAATATCTATAAATTTATATTATATTTATATCTATAAATTTAGGCACAGTACAGTGCCACATATATCATTACTATGGAGCCTATTTATAATACTGTTACCAATTGAATTAAACTATGATGTGACACTGTTGCCCCCTGCCTGACTCTAAAAAAATGTGAATTTGAATTTCTCGTACCACATTAATAATAATATTATTATATGAAATTTATGTATTTTTATAAAAAATTTGTTGAATAAAATATCAGAAATGAAAAACTAAAAAAAAAGAATTTATAACTCTAGTGTTTTTCGCCGCTTTTCATGGGGATCCTGGCTGATGGACCAATCTACATCAAAATTCAAGAAGTCACTCTCTGTATCATTATCCAAATTACTCTCATCAATTTTGAATAGGTTAGATCGTATGTTTTGTGGTTCCTGGAAAGCATTCTCTTTTCCCGCCCTTTTATTGGATTGAAAAGGCAGTGCTTGACTTGTGCTTGGGAAGTCACATTCCCTCAATTCTCGCAGAAATTCCTCTCCGAGAAGATTCTCCTTTTCCATTGCAAGTTCATCACAGATCTCCTCCACTGTGGATGGATTTAGAGAGAAAAATGAGGTTTTAGAGAAGCAAGGGTCAACTTTCTTTGATTGCATTTCTGTATTGGTATCGAGATGGGTCTGTTTCAGGGCTTGTTTCTGAGCTAGCTGCAGGAAAGAAGAGTCACTTATATCAGCAAAATCAAAATCATCCCCAGTGCTGGAATTTTGTGTTGATGTTTTCAAATTTCCTGGCTGGTTTGCAAAATTTGCGAAAAGACTAGTTGCGTCCTCATTCTCATTAAGAAAGTCTAAATTATTATCATCGATTTCAAAAGTTTTTGGTCTTTGATTCTGAGGCTTTTGAGTTTCTTTGGAAATGAAACTTCTTTGAACATTGTTGGCTTCTTCATGCATTGGATTTCGATATTGAAATAATTTTGAAATTCCACTACCTCTGGATTCTTGATTGCTATCTTGTGGATTCCTCAATCCAAATAATGATGGACTTGCATTCAGCAGAGGAACTTGATGAGAATCACTGATGTTGCCCGCATCTCCACCAGTGGAGGACGCATTCTCTCTCTTTGCAATGTTATCAATCTCTGTCTTTAACAGGTCATCCAAGCCAATCCTAGTTAGCACAAGACGAAGATGCTTCTTATACTCTTCCTCAGGATTCTCTGGAAAACATGAATGCAAAACACTCCCTGTTGGTAACAAGGAAGCCCCTTGCATGGATGACTCCATGAGGGTTATCGCAGCTATTGCATCCTGCACCTCGACCGTTTCTCGATACATCAGCCTTGCATGAGCTTCTGCTAGCCTTATCAAGCTCTCCAACAGACGAATTGTCGTGCGTGCGGCATTCCTTGTGTCGGAACGTCGATGACACCTGTAATATTCTGATAATATTTTGTTCGCTGGCAGCGACAACACTGGATTAATTTGACGTATAACGCAAAAATAAGCTTGCATTTGTTCCATGCTCCACTGTTTCAGATTTCCCTTATTATTTTCCTTCATATCTTTACCAGTGAGGACATGATCAGCTACAACAGAGTCCCAGAGCTCATTTTTCCCATCTAGAAGAACAAGCACTATATCGAATCGACTCAGAAGAGGACTTGCGATGGCCACATTCAGATCTATACTGGCCGATTCATCGTATTTCCCTAGCTTAGGATTCGTTGCAGCTAAAATGCTTGTTCTTGTGTGAAGTTTGCACACGAGCCCAGCTTTTGCAACACTAACAGTCTGTTGTTCCATGGCTTCATGTATAGCTCCCCTATCATGCTCCTTAATGCTTGAAAATTCATCGATGCAACAAATGCCCCCATCGGCTAAAACTAATGCCCCGGCTTCCAGAGACCATTGTGCACCGTCCCGGACAGCAGTTACAGTGAGTCCAGCAGTGGTCGAACC